>JABAJS010007589.1:0-127634 GCA_018221635.1 Tephrocybe sp. 10521TJB
AGCCATTTCGAGCTAGGAAATTGGTCGACAATATGGCTCGATTGCGCTCATTTTGGCAAAATAAACGTCCGAGATTTTGAGCCTGGTGAAGTCAGAACGAGCCGATTTTGGCTGTGCCATTCTTGCTTGTTTTGGCTTGTATCCGCTCAACCGACTTTTCACTGGGATTTATGATTCAGCGGACAATCACGGCGGTATGTAGTGAGGGATTGGTTGGACCCATCAGAAGCATACATGTGGATGGGGGTCTTGTGGGAGTTAGGTGGAGTGAGGTTGGAGTCTGTGAGGTCCCTGTATTTTGTGATAATTCTTGAAGGGATGGAATCGGAGCTCGAGGTCAGAGTGAGGAATGGAACCTAGGTAGAGAAATACTTGCTCTACCCTAGTTTCCCTGTTCCGTCGCCTTCGTTCACCTACCATGCGCTTTCCGTTCCTTGCTCTTTTTCATTTCTCATTTGGAATATGATCTAAGCCAGTTGAATACAACCATCGCGCGATTTCGAGGGTCCAATGCTATCCCGAGTGAGCACGCAGACCCGCTCATTTTAACAGCTGTTCTCCTTCTTACTTATACCTAGGCTAACACAATGGACTCGGAGGCCCCTTTACTAAATGCCCAATTGCAACCGATAATAACTTCACCCATTTAATGGTCCCAGTGATCCCTCCACCAACAACCTATAGCTCATTCGGGTCACCGGAATCACGCATGGAGATGAGACTCAAGTAGGATATTACGTCAGAATCCTGGTAAGTCTACAATTGCAACGATTTGCTTTCAATTTCTCCCAATCTTCACGGTCAACAGCGCTGGTCTTCTATCTCAGGCTGGTCCAAGTAATAACCACTCTTCATTGGAGTCGTTTATCTGATTATGTTCAAGTTGGCCGTAAACCGTCAATACTCCTTATTGGTCTATTCGGGTTGGCTTTATCCCCTGCTTTGGGCTCTCAACCACATTCTGGGGCCGGTCTTGAGGTATGTCCCTCTGTGATCTAAGTTCACGGATTCTACCTGGTCGACCATCGTAGTCGCGCTCTCCATAGCGCTTTAAGTGGGTGTTCTTGAATTTCTTTAAATCGTAGCTTACTAACTTGAGGTCTAGATGGCAACGTTGGGGTCATTAAACTTGTATTTAACCCATGGTGTCATGTTGTCAGCTCTCTGCTGGATAGTGGTCTATCTATTCTTCAGGGAAACCGTCTTCTCCCCAGTTTCCGTTCGTCGCTTGTTCAGGACTAAGAAAAACAATTCACAAAGCGAGCCTGCTGGCCCCTGGGAAGTCGTTATTGATGCGGCGGCACCTCACAGCCGAACCTGAGAGATCTAAGTCTCTTTACGAGCTTTGTACTCGAAAGGTTTTGATTGTGGCTACGAATTATGGCTTGCTGTCACTCACAGATATCGCTCTACGTAGCCTGCAGCCGGTCATGTTTTCGACACCCATTTCACTCGGCGGTTTGGGATTGCCTCCGTCGATTGGCAAACGACTTTCCATCACGGCACTGCTGAATGGCCTTTTCCAGATGTTCTTTTTTGCTCAGATTCATAGATTCCTTGGATCAAAGAAAACCCTAGTACATCTTAGGGCTATTCATGACTCTTCCAGTGATTTTTGCCTTTCTCGTCATGAATTACGTAGCCAAAATCTACGGCGTTGGGCATATGTTGCGGGCCGCAGTTGCATTGCAAATGCCCTTCACCCGAGGCATGTCGTTATTCTATGGTATAGACGCTCCATTGCTTCTAGGATGTTAACATGACTAAGGAATATATAGCAGCTGCTTTGATTTTGGTATTACATGCACTATCACCTACTACAGCTTCGCTCGGCGCAGTAAATGGGTTTTGTAGCCTACTTTCAGGATCGGTGCTGGAGAAATGAAAGTTTGACCCTCTTCCAGATGTCTACTGCTACGAAGGCGATCGGGCCTGCGCTAAAATTCAATTCCTTGTTTGCAGCCTCAATCGGACATCAGTATATGGGTGGATGTCTTGTCTATTACTTGCTGGTTTCCGTCCTGGGTGGGGCTATAATTTCCGCTCTCTGGTTTCCTTCTAGATCGTGAGGATTTCTGTATCAAGTCTGGAACCTCCAGACAGCATACATTCACCTAAGGCAATTAAGCGCTACAGTCAGAGTAAAAATGTCTTGTTAAGAATACAGTTAGAGAAGATTTATAGACTCCAACCGAGTCTGGTATGCAATGACTTGAATGTGCCTAGGGCGGTTTCCAGACACCAGACATGACCCATACCAAAGTTGATTTGACTGTTTAAATTGACTGGGGGTTGATGTTAATGCAGATCCTTGCAGACAATAACAACGATATGTCTTCAAAATCGCTGACACCCTGGCGCTTGGATCTTCTGGCAAGCCCTTTTAGCACAAAGATATTACGCAGTTGCCACCTGAGTGGCCTTGTAATGTGAAAACAATGCCTTGAGTGGAATGCATTGTCGTGGGATGCAAACAGATAACAATAAAGGAACACGCGCCTGAGGTTAGCGTTGATGCACCTTCACAGTTGACCACAATCATCACATTCACACTCGAGTCTGCCTCGGGCGACAGTTCATGTCATTTGAACAAACTCCTCTTCACAGCACACGCCGTCTAGATCACCACACTTTCCTCAACAAACCACCATCTAACGGACCCAGGGACCCAAAGCCGCTCCCAACTACTGCCGCAACTTACGGGTAGCCTTTATCGCGTCTTTTTTTCTTTTTTTCTGATAAGATCTTAGTCACGCAGAATCAGTCTCGCCGCGCCGCGTCCTCGACGACGACGCCCCCGCCCTTGACAGATTCGCCCGTTTAAAACAGGAACAGGCTGCTCGACCCGGCGCCCCAAAGACTATCACGTCTCCTCTCAAGCCTCAGCGTTGGGATATCAAAGACACCTCCGTAAACATTGCCGGAGCATTTAACACAGCCGTCAATTCAGCTCTAACTTCGATGAACACGCCGAACGACTCCTGGCTTTCATCCGCCTCTCAGCGTACACTCGCCTCTTTGAACAGAAGCACTTCAGTCGAATACGAGACTTCGTCTGCCCATGCGAAACGCCTTACAGTCTCAGGCAGGCCTGGACCGTCCAGTAGTCGACCACCCGTTACGCGAAAGCCAGTGTCAAAGAGCGGGTCATTTACGAATGGGGTTCCCGATTCTGAAGGAGAGGAAGAACAACAGCCATCGAGAACAGAGCGGGGAAAGAGTCCAATTCAGGACATTGTAAACCATGCGGCGGGACTTTACCGCACAGCGTCATTTTTTATGAAGGCGAAAGCGACGGGACCTGGCGAACTACGAGAAAAGGAACCAAGCTATGATTATCTGGAAGAACAAAGGGAGTACGATAACCAGTCTTCCTCGTCACATCGGCGCATAAATACTGCAGCACATAAAAAGAATCGCATGTCGGAGGACAATCGGGCATATAAACCAGTCCTTGATGAAGAGACGGATGAAGAGGATGACGAAAGCGATGGGAAGGCGAGGAGGAGAAGGAAGAAGAAGAAAAATGAGCCAGCAGGAGCTATGAATAATCTACCGGTGATAGGCGCGGAGAAGAGGAAAAAGAGGAAGTCAAAAGCCAAGAAGGGGACAACAGGCGAGGCTGAAGGGGAAGTAGAAGAACCAAGCGAAAGCGATGACGAAAACGGAGAGCACGTACGCAACCTTTTCTTTCATCTACTCCTGGCACAGTTTTTTTTACTTCTTGTGTGCTAGCAATCTGCGCAACAACGGGCTTCAGTGCGGCCAGAATCACAACCGCCACAACGACATCAGTCGCTGCCTCTCGAAATTCCAACACCAGATGATGACGCGCCCGATATATCAATAGATATTGAGCAGGGGCTTCATTCTATTCCCGAAGCTGATGAGGATGACTTAGATGCTCGCGATGAACGAGACAAACCGCAACAAGAGCGACGTGTCTCGCGTCGGTCTGTCTCGCGGGCTCCTTCGTCACGCATAGGAGGGCCTCTCGGTCAATTTGTCAATTTCTTCATCCGGAAACTCTTCCAACTTGTCATATGGGCGTGGAAACTCTTCAGCAGTATCTTCTATTTCTCAGGGCAACTCGTCGGCCATGTTTATGACATTCTGTTCCGCCGGCCTCTTAGTTGGGCCTCCCAAGCCCGCGGCGGGGCCGAGTCGTGGACCAAACTCCTTTTTATCGGCCTCCTATTCAGTGGACTATATACATGGCGCGAGCCGCTACTTCAACATGTGTCTCTCTCCCGCTTAGGTGGCAACACGCCAGTCTATCACGCGCCTGAGGTCCCTGCTGCGAATATCGCTGAACTTGCTGCCCGGTTACAAGCCATCGAGACGGCTCTAGCTGGTTTATCAATGGAGACGGAAAGAGGGCGATTACGCGCAGAGAGCGAAGGGAGGACACAGTCAGAGTTGGTTGGGCGGTTGGGTGTCCTTGAAACTAAGGTAGGGGCGGAAAGTAGGAAGGTAGCAGAGGCGGAGGCAAGGGTGAGGCAGGCGTCGAGGGAGACGCTAGGTTTGGTTAGACAGGAGATTGAGGTCCTTCAGGCTCAAGTTCAGGCTACGCAACAACACCAGCAGCCTCCAAGTCGAGGTGTCGAAACGCCTAGTGGCGAGGAGGCGAGAGCGAGGGTCAAGGCATTGGAGGAACGGGTAGAGGGTGTGGAAGGTGGGATTAAGGAGGCACTGGAGCTCGGCAAGAAGGCGACCAGCAATACCAGCCCTGGCCCTGGTGCTGTCTGGTGGGACAAACTGGCGTCGGGGAGTGCTGCCAAATCAGGGCTGACGATCAAGTCGTCGGATGGGCAGGACGTAACGTCCCTCATCGGACACCTCGTGGATACCGCTGTGTCTACTTACGACAAGGACACAATTGCGCGTCCAGACTATGCGCTGCACTCGGGTGGAGCACGCGTTATTCCGTCTCTCACTAGTCCAACATTCGAGATGAACCCCTCAACCCTCCGTGGGTCAATACTTGGCTTCATAACTGGTAATGGCTATGCAGTCGGGCGACCCCCGGTCTGGGCACTACACCACGAGCTGCACAATGGGCACTGCTGGCCATTTGCTGGACCTTCTGGGCAGTTGGGTGTGGCTCTCGCAGCACCTATTTACATCGACAATGTTACCATTGATCATGTCGCATCAGAAGTCGCGTTCGACATGCGGAGTGCTCCCAGAGCAATGGAGCTATGGGGTCTGGTCGAGGGTCAGGATAATTTGGAGAAGGTTCGGGAGTGGACAATGGAAAAGCGTAGGCAGCGGGAGCAGGCGAGAGAGAATGGCGAGGAAGTTGTGGAGGAGCCTGAAGAGCCTGATGCTCTTCCTCATGCACAGTACATTCGCATCGCGGAATTTGCCTACGATATACACTCGCCTCGAAACGTGCAGACCTTCCCTGCGGATCCAGACGTGCGTGCGTTGGGTGTGGACTTTGGAGTCGTGGTGTTGATCATGAAGAGCAATTGGGGGCGCGAGTACACTTGTTTGTACCGCCTACGTGTACATGGGCAGCGGATAGGCGAATTGTTGCCGTCATCACCTGAGGAAGAGTTGTAGGGGGGCACTGGATGTTACTTATACTCACTCACGAATTATTTTCCTTTATTCTCTCCAGTTATTTCTTCCTTGTCTTATGTTGTCCTTTGGGCTTCTACCACACCCTCTTTATTCCATCTGTTATTGCTCCAGGTACATACTCATGATATGTCGGATTATATCGCTCTCTGCGTGGACATTACTCGTCTGCGTCTGTTACTTGTTATCCCATTACATTATTACTTGCCCTTAGACAGTTGTACTCATTGCCTCGAGTTACTTGCAACACAATCAACATTAAATTCAAGAGTGGCGCGATGCGCTATAGTAACCATTATTAAAACGTGAAGACGGAAGCATCATCAGAGTCGAAATCTATAAAGACCCGAGTCTCACTCTCGCGCAACGGCTTACAATTAACAACATTATAATTCCAGCAGATTGTAAACAATGATTTTAATTACTGTAGTGCAAGGCTAGCCATAATTGTCTATTTAACAGCCCTTGGGGTAGACAGGGGGATCAAACAACGAGGGAGGAACAAGCTGTCCAGTGTAAGGAGAGCATTTGACCTGCGATGCCCAAGCCTTCTGAATGGCAGGGAGAACAGTACGACCGTTGACAACAAGGTTGGTGTTGGGGACTGGCTGGATACCAACGAGGCCATCGTTGAAGATACCGGCGTACGACTCATTGAGATAGACGTTGGTGGTGTCCGCAGTGCGAATCTTATCACCAGTCTCCTTGCCAACGAACTCGAAGACGTTGGCGCCGACGTCGTAGCGGCCGAGGGTGTGCAGGCCCCAGTTGGCTTCAACGGTGGCAATAGCGGAGTAGTGGGTGTAGTAGCTGTCGTCGGTCTTGCCAATAAGATCCTTGGGCAGAGCATTTCCGAGAAGAACGGCGTAGACATCGTTCTGGTTGGTATAGTTGCCGCTCTCGTCGAAAGCTAACCATCACCGGTTAGCTGTAATTTATTTGGTGAATTACCAACTTACTGAGGAGGATGAGGGTGTTGTCGTTGTTGAAATTGGGGTTCACCAACAAAGGCTCAAGGAAGTACCTAGTCCAGTTACCGGCAAACGTAACACCAGTGTCGTGACCATCATCGCCTGCGGGTTATTTTGATCAATAAATGATGCATGCTTAGCCAAGAGACTGAACATACGCATATTAGGAGTAATGAAGGACCACTGGGGCAGAGCATTGGCAGCCAGATCTTGGTCAAAGAGTGTGAAGTTCTTGATCTTCTCAAGGCGAGAGGGAATGTCAGCGGTGGAATTGTAGATAACCAGCGGGCTAGACGCCCGTGTTAATTGCACGGTATAGAATGAGTTGAAGGAAGGAGTTACTCACTTGTGCTTGCGGACATAATCATTGGCACCAGTAGTCGGGTTCAAGAACTGGTAGCCAGTATATCCAGTAGTCGGCATATCTTCCTGGTATTCGGCCCACGACACGCTCTTGTCTTCCAAGAGATCGGCGACGCTCGAGATGTTAGAGGGAAGGAACAACAAGTCGTCATTGTTGATGCCGAAGTAGTCTCCGCCGACCGTCTGTATAGTGAGATCCGATTTAGAAAGCAACGCACGCGTTTTCAAGAGAAGGACATACAGCAACGTAGTTGGGCTCAGAGGGATGGGTCACACCGTGGTAATTGGTGAGAAGAAGTCCCTGCTTCGCAATGGCTCCGAGGTTCGCTGCAAAGTGGTTCAACGCGATCAGTATCTCCACGTAAATCGCAGTTCCAGGAAAACGTACGGTCGTCGAGAGCAGTCTGGTAGTCAGTGTTCTCGAGCCAGATGGTGATGAGGCGGTCAAAAGCCTTGCCCTTGACAACTGGGGCAGTCTTCGTGCCACTGGGCTCATCGCAGTCCTCGTTGCTTTTGCTGTCCTTGCTGTTGTTGTTACTGCTAGGCAAGGAAGGCGAGGTCGCCTTGCCAGGAGAGGAAGGCGAGGTCGCCTGACGAAAGGAAATAAGTGGACTAATACATATTAAGATATCAGCGCATGATGTCACTTACGACAGAAACAGAAACGGCGGCGAGAAGCGAGAGAAGAACTGAGAACCGCATGGCGCTGAGACTAAAGGGAAGTGCTCGATCTTTGAAGCACTGACCTTGCAAGACCTTTTATACATTCCTCTGCAACCCATTGATATTCGGCTGTCAGGACCAGGCAGGACCTCATGGCAAGGCGAACGTGGGTTGTATTAATTACTAAAAATAGCGTAGAGAGTGTGTTACAGCTCACAATCATTACCAAAGTAACAAAGTTTACGCTCCCAAGTGAACGTTCCATACTTTTAAGCGACTCTGAGAGTCCAGGGCTGTCCAGGGGTATCCGTAGAGGCGCACACCAGGAACATCAGCCACATGAATTTTTGGCTGGCGCAGAAAGGGCGGCTTGGTGCCAGCACCAGAATCTGAATAGATCGATACTTTTAGGACAAGAGTTGTCAGGTGGCCAGACATCAGCCCGAAGATTAAGGAATTTAAAAGCTCTTTGGAGCTGGAAGGAAGTAAACAAGCGTCTGACGGTCAGCGTCTATACATAATTGAATTATCAAAGTGTCCAAAAATAGAAAGATAGATCATGCACGAGCGCCAAGAAGCCTGGCCAACTCCCGACTCCCAAGCCTTTGCAAAATGCATACTATTAATCCTGTAATCGTAACGCATCAAGAGACAAAAGCTCTCTGCGGATGTCTTTTGGCGATTCAAGAAGGTATTGGTATCGAGGGTTGTGGGGCAATTGGGCATGATATTTGCTATAAAGCGACCGTTCCCAACTGTCTCCTAAAATTTCAACCTGGTCGCATCTGATGGAGACGACGACCGATTCCCGACCGCGCATGTGGGCTCGAGCAACTCTCAAGGGCCAATTGGAGCAAGGTGGTGACCAACATAGAATTACCAACGATATAATTGGCCTATCGAATTTTTCTATCGCGTACCTTGAAAGAAACGTTGAAACTTCAAGCACTGCATTCATGATCCATCGTCAGACGGTCGTCGACTCGTCGCCTGAGAAACAAGCGTCTCTCTCGCGCCATGGAGTAAACCTCGTGCAAGTTGTAATTATGCGGTCTCCGGTGTAATGTACGTGTCGAGTGGCAGGAGCCTCCGGGAGGTGCAGTGTCGGGCCTTTAAAGCAAATAGCGTGGAGTAGAAACTAGAAATTATGGGTGCTGCATGCGTCGAGTGCAACCTTAAGTGGATAACATGCCGACAATATGCGACTCCCATAAGTCTGCTGGTTGTTGTGCAACTCGCGAGGTACCAAGACTTTGAAAGAAAACGACTGAAGGGGGGCCTTATGTTGTGTTAGAGAAAAACGAGCTTGAAGTACGCGTGTACTTATTTAAAACGATTCAACGTCGCTGGAGTCGAAATCAAGATATGACAGATCTATATTCCAAGAGGCGGCGTATCAGGGGGAGTCCCACTTACGAGCTGGTTATTTAATTTCAGCGAGGCTTATATAACTATTTAAGAGGCTTCGGGTATTCCCGACGAGGCTCTAACTTCATACGTGACCTGCCGCCTTGTGTTCAGAATCTATACTTTATGTCACTCAGACTCGCTGTGTTGGCGAAGGGTGTAGATCCTCCTGTAAAAACTTGAAAGGTGTGCCTAATCGATGTCTTCTCCTGCTCGAATGCACATGGAGCCCTCCGATCAAACGCCTGTTCTTCCCGCACATGCCACAAATCTTCTCTCATAACATGAGCACGGGCCGCCCATGGAGCCGGGGACAACTGAACGCTATGAATTTTAGACGCGACGACAAGGAATAAGTTGGGTGAGAATTCCTTCATCTATATATCGTCGACGAATTGAATAATATACGGCATATGGATTATTTCGTTAGTATCGTGGACTACCCATTTGCCCGTTTTGTGCTGCTGTGGGTTTTCAAGGTTGATTTTCAAGGTTGACTAGCCACTACGAATTCGAAGACTTTTTGTGTGCACATAGCAAGCCTGCATTCTCGCCCACCTGCAACTTTTGTGAAGCTAAATTCTCGGCAGATTTGTCACACAGATTCTTTCGTCTTCAATTTGTCCGCGAATATGTTTCCAGAAGAAATGCGTGGAACTGGTGAAACCCTTTGAACACTCTTCAATGTATAAAGGGGTTTAATTCAATCCATTTGGACGTTCGTTCTGATGATGTCTTTGAGGAAGCAGCCATTGTCAGCATAGACTCGACAATCTCCCCTATTAAACCGACACCCTCATGTCTCACCTCCTTTCTTGTGCTACCAATCAGGGGCGCGTCTTCAAGCCGGCCGTCATAACTCCAAATGACGGCACTTCTCGTTGATGTCTGGGGTGAGAACTTTCAAGACATGAGAAGCCAGCTGACATATCGGCAGGAGGTATCTCGGAGCACACAGCAAGAGTTTTGCATAAACCCTACCCTATAAAACCTATAGACATGAATGGTTCAAGTACGCCTGCCCTATTTTAATGGCGTTCCCTTCCCTCCTTTTCTGCATTGCGCTAAACCTTTTAACATGCAACCTCGTTGTCAGTATATCGGTGACCCCAACGCCCGTTGTGGACCTCGGTTACGCGAAATATGCGGGCACCTTCAACGAGACTCTCGGAACGACTCAGTTTCTTGGAATGCGTTACGCCGCTCCGCCTACAGGTTAGCCTCTTCGACGACCTCGATGACATCATCTGATACCTCTTCTCCCTATTCTGAAGGTGCTTTAAGGTGGCAGCCGCCTCATCCTCCAGCGACCACGTCTGGTGTGCAGAATGCTGATGCTGAGCCACCCACATGCTACTTCGCTGGCCAGGGTAATCAAGCAACCTCGCCTTTCCGCGACAATAACCTCAAGAAACGAGATGCTTTCTTCCCATCCGAAGATTGTCTTTTCCTGAAGTTGCCTCTTATGTTCTTGGCCTCATATAAAATTCTCACCCATGAATCTCAGCGTCTACCTTCCTGGAAAAATATCTTCGACAGAAAAATTTCCTGTTGTGGTATGGATTCATGGGTGCGTTCTCAAAACTAGAGATCATGTAAAGAAACCTATCATCTGAACTGGACATCCAGCGGCGGTTACATGTCAGGAAGCGCGTCAGGCTTCTCCGGTACAGATTTCTATGATGGCAATGACCTCATCGGCGAAGCTAGTGGCGGGGTCGTCGTCGTTGTAATCCAGTATCGACTTGGCCTCTTCGGATTCCTTCCCGGGAAAGAAGTCAAGGAGCACGGAGTTCTCAATGCAGGATTATGTACGACGAGTCTTGACCTCGTCTGTTCAGCATTCTGACTCACTCGAATACACTAGTGGATCAACAGTTCGCTCTTCAATGGGTACAGACGAACGTACGTACATGTGTTATAGTAATGATCTGCAGGCGCTCAATATTTCTTTTGCACGATTCTCTAGATCCACAAGTTCAATGGCGATCCTACTCGCGTCACCATATGGGGTCAATCAGCAGGTCAGTGCAGACTACTGGAAGTAGTCATATATTGGCCTTACTCGACCTAGGTGCTGGATCGGTGATCCAGCATGTTGTGGCTAACGGCGGAAAGACATCGCCTCCTCTATTCCGAGCAGCGATCACAAGCTCATCTTTTTTGCCATCCCAATACGGCTATAGCGATCGCATTCCCGAGGTTTGTTGGAAAACTTCTATCACGATCGCATTTTTTTTTTTGAACAGTATCCTCACAGATCTTGTACAGCGAAGTGGTATCTCAAACAAAGTACGTTTGAACAATCAACCTCTGGCTACCACTTAATGTTCTCTAAAGCTGCTCATCTGCTTCAAACACCCTTGATTGTCTGCGAAATGTCGATGTATTGACCCTTGAGTCCGTAAACGCGAACGTTGGAAATAGCGGCTTCTTTGGAGTTTTCTTGTTCGTCCCTGTTGTCGATGGCGATCTCATACGAGAAAGGCCTACCGAGGCTTTGAAGAACAGCAGAGTCAATGGAGTAAGGTTGCATTCAATTATCAAGATTATTTGAGCTGATCCTATTGGCCATTTAGGACATTGTCTTGTCTGTTACCAACACTTTTGAGGGTTCCCTGTTCATAAACCCCAAGACCCCCGCGGACGTAGACGTGGCAAATTACATTGCCCAGCTCTTTCCTAATTTTAGCCAGAAAGAAATCTCGGCAGCAACTGCACAGTACCAGAGCCTCGGTTCGCCTCTGTTCCAAGTCACAGCAATTATGGGAGAATGTATGTCAATTAAACCTCTGGTATCATCGTACTTGAACTTACTATCACTGTTCAGCCATTTTCATCTGCCCTACCTATTTCCTCTTGCGTGCGTTTGAAGGTAGGGGCTACAAGGTGAGTCCTCAGCTCAAACTCGGACACCTTCTGACATTTACTTGTAGTCTGAATTCGCCATACCGCCTGGTGGTCACGGAAATGACGTCGCATATTACTACGCGACGTACGCCCGTTTCTAGTGTTTTGGTCTAGAAGCATACATCTAACAGGAGGTATCTCTAGGAACGGGCCACCTCTTTTCGATAACGCGGCCTTCATCAGAGCCTTTTCTCACTCATTCTTGGATTTCGCTCAAGCTCTCGACCCCAATGTCAAGACATCGTCGACAATCACTCCAAAATGGGGACTATGGGAAGGCCAGACAGAAATGTTGTTTAATGAAACCGTGGCCGGTCTACCTGACGTTCGGGCAATCAAAACTTCGAGTGCGTTGTTGGAGCGGTGCGAGTGAGTCTACCAGATCATCTGCTTTCTACTGTGCGGAATTTGATGCTGTGCGTAGCTTCTGGCAAAGCGTCAGTGCATCAACAAGCCAATGATGTTGAACTAGAGCCTCTCTGTATGCAACTCACAACGACTGGGACTATGACACTTGTTTATTCGCGATGTTGAAGTTCTTTTTTCATATATTATCGTTGTGCCATCCTATGAGGAACTACTGGCGTTGATTACATGGTCTCCGTACAAGAGTCAGTAGACCAGTGGAAACCTCCGATGAGTTGTTTCATCATATCAGTGTTTTGCAACAGTCCCCTATCAAAGCTCTTAAAAGTCTGAGCAGATTGTATTACAATAATACAGGGCTAGTGTAGGTGATATTATCGTTGATTTAAATTTGTGTGCATGAATATCGAAGCAAATATGTAGGATAGGAATATACGTACCGAATTGCAATGGAAATACGTGCGTGTTCTAGTTCTGCTACATATCTCCGCAGAAAGGTACATAGGTACTCAGGCTAGGGCCAGATAAGATAAACGATGCAGTCTGCGAAGTTCAGACCCATGGTGACAACATTTAAGGAATACAGAAGTTAGGAGAGTACAATGAATGATGCCTATACAATATTGATCCGTACGGCGTGTGGATAATTTATGAAAGAATGATCAGTATGTTAAGTCATCTATAGGAAGTTCAAATCCGCAGGTGAGGATTCACATGCCAAGGGTGTCTGTCGTGCCTTCCATCCAGTGTATGTTGCAAAAGAATCAATGTCGAAAGTGTCGGTTCAAGAAGAAAGAGAATGGAGGAAGCGATGATAGTCATCGCTCGCGCCGTTCCCTCTCCCGCTCCCGCTTACGTCTACGTTTCTCTTCTTCCCGGCGACGTTCTTCCTCGAGAGCTAGCGTATCTTCTTTCTTCGCAAGACGCGCACTAGAATTACGACACATTTTGTCAATGCAAATGGCATGGGAAGATAAGCAGTCTCATACCTCCGCAATTCTTCCTTCTCAAGGGCAGTTGCATCTGCCTCCATGTCCTCGTCGTCACTGATAACATCCTGGTTCACATACGCCCCCCTCGACCTACCAAACAAATTCCATATAGTTTCGCGCAGGCCTGAATTCCTTTCTTTCTCACTATCCGAATCTTCGGAGAGGCCTGGGGATCGCGGGCGTTTTTTCCCGGCAGAGGTGGTTGGCTTGCTTACCGCAATACTCGAAACCTTAGTGTATTGTTTCGAGGATGCCTTTACAGACGAAGAGATGGTGGGGCGAGTAGTCGCAGGAGACGACTTAGCACCCGAAGATGACGATGCTGCGGCTTTAGTTGCTGCAGTCTTTAACAGTGATGGCTTGGGAGGTACAGGCGTCTTCTTCAGCGGTACAGAGGATAGCTGAGGCGTAGAACTACGACCTTCTGAAAGACAAATATATGAGCGAATATTGCAGAGTAACATAGAACAGAGTTTCTCAGTGAACTTACGGGAGGATGAAGGAGTATTCGCCCCAGACGGAGCAGTTGAAATAGCCGATGCCTTCTTGACCTCCTTCTTGTCAGGGAACCAGTTGTCAAACCCTCGTGCCTGATCACCATCGAGAGTTTTGTTCTCTCGCGCTTTGGCTCGGTCTTGAATGATCTCGTCAATCGTACGAGTATCACGCTTCACCGTGTTGAGCTTGGTCAAGGTGTTCGGCATAGCAGTAATCCGCGCTCTGACTGACTTGGTTGACAAAGAGGAATCGCTTGCCTGTTGCGACCCCGTCATGACATCGACTGCACCACCAGGCAGGCGTTTGCCGGCCTTGGAGGAGTTCATAGTCGTCAATCGTTTTGAAGTGTGGAAAAGCCTACGCATCTCCTGCTGTTGCTTTCGCTCCCTTTTTTCCTCCCTGGTCAGGAATTCAGGACCCGAGTCATCGTCATCCGCTACTCGTCGTTTGCGAACATCCTCTTGAGTGCGGGTCTGCGAAGATGAAGAAGGCCATTTCGGGGTAGAGCTATCGGAAGAGGCCTTGGCTTTCTTGGGGCCATGCTGGTAAGAATTCCTCTCTATCTCTGCCCGTTTCTGCCGCTCGGCTTCAATAGCGGCTTGCTCCCGTTCTCGTTTCTCCTGACGCTCTTTCTGTTTCTTCTCCTCTTCGAAAATCATCATACGACGTTTCCGAGCCAATTCCTGTTCCTTTCTATCCCGCTCTGCTGCCTGCTTTCGCTTCAGCTCTTCCTTGCGTTGTCGCTCAGTGAGTGCAATCTGTACAGCACTTTGCGATTGCATGGTTTGCGTCTGGCTGAGAGCCATGAGATCCTGGAAAGACGACATGCTGTCCAGAGGTGGGAAAGAAGGGTAATAAAGCAATAGTGGTCAAACAACAATTGACCAGCAAAAGTGGAGAACAAGAGACGCAGCGTGGCAAGCTCTGGCCAGTGGCCACAAGTGCTTTGGCTGTGTTTGTCGAGGCAATTCATCTTGTCAGCGTCTAAATCGAGTTCAACTTTTTTATATTCCACGGGTACATGGTTGTATATAGATCGAGGGTACGTGCAAGGTTCATGAAGTCCACAGCTTCCGAGGGAGCAACGAGGCGATATGCATCGCGACACCCACAACTACAATGAGAACGTAATAAACAAGGTAGCCACTCAAGTAACCCTTTTCTATGGAAAGGGAGAACAAAGAGTTTGCCGCCGCTGGTCCAATTGCTCTCATCACACTTACGGTCATCTGAATTGAGTTCAAAGTTGTGTAAGTATTGACTCGCTTAAATTTTTCGTCACAAACACACCTGACTCAGGCCATTCGTTGCGCCGAGTGATGCACGGTTTGGAGACGCCGCCGCAATGAATATGAAGATTGCTCCTATGATATTGATGATATTGTTATGATAGCTATATTTGTGAATATAACAGGACTTGCCGTATGATAGACTTAGCCCAATGGAGAGGAAAGTTTGAAGAGCCACGGCTATCCAAACCAGCATGCTCAATCCCTCGGTCTTGGCCAAGCTGCTGATAATGGGGAACAATATAAAGCATGGGAAGGCAGAAGCCACCCCGATGACGAAAGTCTTCTTCGACCCAAAACGATCATGAATTCGCGCGAAGAAGAAGACTTGAAAAATTCCATTGCAGACCCCGTAGATGGACAAAATGTTACCGATAATCGGGGGAGGTAAACCGAGACCCCCAAGGGCGATAGGAGTTGAAAGAAATAAGGGTTGAATGGCCCGGAATGCGATATCTACTAGGGAAAGAAAGGCATAATTTCCGGCTGCAATGATGACTCGAGGGGTAAGAAGAGCACGCAATGGAAGCGGTTTATCCTCGTCAGGGCAGTCCGGAGTTACGATGGCTTGGGTCCCACCCTTAGCAGGTGAGCTAACTTGATCTTTGCGGAAAGCAAATAGCCTGGTGAGTGGGACGGGGTTCTTCAGGGTATCCTTAAGAAAGATATAGGTCGTGAGCCATGCAAGTGCAGTGTACGTTGCAGGAACAGCGCAGGGTAGGAAGTATGGGTATTTTTTCAAGAAGTTGTTGTTACCAAACAATCCAGGGAATCGTTCGGCGGGCTGTGAAAGAGAACCGCCGATAATGGGACCAAGCTGTCCATCATATTTCAGCTTCGGTAGTGACGGCAAGATCAGAAGCTAAAAACTCACAGTTCCACCAGTGGACCATGCGATAGGCATGTAAGCATATGCCTTAATAAAACGTTATTTCGGGATTGCGCAGATCAACAAGACTTGTAGCGCACCTGTGCGATGTTGGTTGAATCCGTCAACTCTACCATCATGCTGAGCCAGAATGAGTCAATTCTCAAACGCAGCAGCCTGTGAAAAAGATTCACCTTTTTATCACGCCAATATTTCCATCTGGACGTAGACATCAGCGAAATGAGACCAACGACACAGGTAACACCTACTCAGAGCACCGTTGAGACATCGACTACGAGAACTTGGTCTGAGTATTCAGGGGGTAACTGAGATTCAGACAGCAGACGGACCTTAATACTAGCCCCCAAAATGTTCTTGAGAGGCCAAAACAGAACATCGAAACGGACAAGCCAGACAGACCCATCAGAATGACTGGCTTGCGGCCCACGAAATCTGACGCCCGGCTCCAATGTAGTACCGTGAAAGCTTGCGTTAGGAAAAAAAGAGATTGCTGCCAATAAATAAGTTCAAACATTGTAAGATCTATATGCAAGGTGAACGCACCAAGAGCCCAACATAATAACCAACTTGACTTTCATTTCCATTCGTAATTCCAATGTCTCGTATAAGCTAGACCAAGGGTCAGTTGAATAATTAGACGAATAAACGAAAGTCCTATACACCTGCGGTGCGAATGGTGATATGACTTGGGAGGTCAATGGTTCCGCGAGCTGTAGAAATAAAATGATCATGAACTGAAACCAGGGGAGGGGAGTCCGTTTTAGGGGCTGCACTTGAAGCAGAGGAGTCTCCTCGTCGGCCTGGGTGGTCATGGTGGCTAGATGACTGCCAAGTGCCAATGGCGACTATTAAGCGTCGAAAATGATGTAAAATAGATCAGTATTGCGTCTAAAGATTCGACAACGTACTATATGGAAAATTGATACTTCGATTACTAATCTACAAGTCATGACTCATTGGGCTATGATGCCGGCAGTATATATTCCGAGGAGAGCCATTTGGTTATCCAAAAGGGATGCAAGGAAGATTAGGGGGCCAGGTTGTCCAGCGTGGGGCCATTCATCGAATGAGAATGGGTTAAACAGATCTAACAGTGCCGTGGCGTACAAATCAAACGGCCATCCTCGCTTCCGATTGGATGAGAACAAAAATCATGACATTTCGGAAAACCCGGTCCGGCCGCTTAGGCACCGTCATTGCAGACCAAACCCCGGTTGGAGTCTTTAACTGTATCATTTCGAACACCTATACTCCGACTGTAGCGCTACTTGCCTTAGGTGAATGCATCCTGTCTGGAGGTTCCAGATTTGATACAGAAATTCTCATGGTCTAGAAGGAAGCCAGAGAGCGGAAACTATAGCTCCACCCAGAGCGGCGACCAACAAGTAATAGACAAGATATCCACCCATATACTGATGTCCGATGGAGGCTGCAAACAAGGAATTGAACAGCGCAGGTCCGATCGCCCTCATAGCGCTAATAGACATCTGGATAAGGGGTCAACCTTTCATTTCTCCAGCACCGGTCCTGAAAGTACTGACCTGACAAAACCCATTTATTGCGCCAAGCGAAGCTTTATTAGGTGATGCATACGATATCAAGATCAAAGCAGCGCCTATATATTTATCAGCTGTTAGTTTAACATCCTAGAAACGACCAAAACGTCCATACCATAGGATAACGACATGCCAGGGATAAAGAGTATTTGTAGTGCAACTGTGGCCCACAACATATGCCCGACGCCGTGGATTTTGGCCACGTAATTCATGACAGGAAAGGCAAAAATTACTGGAAGAGTCATGAATAGCCCTAAGATGTAGGTTTTCTTTGGTCCAAGGTATCCATGGATCTTAGCAAAAAAGAACATCTGGAAAAGACCATTCAGCAATGCCGTGATGGACAAGACTTTGCCAATCGACGAAGGAGGCAATCCCAAACCGCCAAGTGAGATGGGCGTTGAAAACATGACAGGCTGCAGGGTGCGTAGAGCGATATCTGTGAGTGACAGCAAGCCATAGTTCGTGGCCGTAATCAAAACCTTTCGAGTACAAAGCTCGTAAAGAGACTTAGGTCTCTCAGGTTCGGCTGCGAGGTGCCGCCCCATCAATGTGCACGACTCCCCAGGCTCGTTCTGTGGATTGTTTTCCTTAGTCCTGAACAAGCGAGGGATGGAAACTGGGGAGATGACGGTTTCCGTCAAGAATAGATAGGTCACTATCCAGCAGAGTGTTGACAAGAAGGCGGGGAACGCAGAGGCCAGAAAATAGGGATATGCCTTCCAAAAACGTCCTGTAAAATTTTCTGGAAACCGTTCGGCAGGGTGTGATAGAAGACCGCCTATAAGAGGCCCGACCTACGAACCATATTGATCAGATGTACGGACAAAGCATGAAGGGGAGATCGCCGTACAGTGCCTCCAACTGCCCATGTAATAGGCACATAAGCAATCATCTATACGGTAAGTACAGGAGTGTTTAAATTGTTGTAGTCCATAAATTTGGTTCAATATATCAGCCTACCTGTGCAAGATTCGAGCTATCCGCCATTTCCGCTATCATTCTGTGCAATAGTAAGTGAAGAATATCGAATCGATGTATGGATTAAATACCCTTTAATGACCCCAACGTTGGCATCTAGACCCCAGGTTTGTGAGGCATGATTTAAAGAAATTCAGGAGCACCCACTCAAAGCGCTATTGAGAGCGCGACTGCGATGGGCTATCAGCTAGAATTCGTGAACTTAGATCACACAGAGACGCACCTCAAGACCAGGCCCCAGAATGTCGTCGAGAGCCCAAAGCAGACCATGGACAAAGCCAACCCGAACAGACCAATAAGGAGTATTGGTTTACGACCAACATGATCAGATAGACGACTCCAATGAAGAACGGTTATTGCTTGGACCAGATAGAACACCGAATGCTGTTCGACCGTGAATATTGGGAGAAATTATGTAAAAGCAGATGATCATTGTAGACCTACCAGGATTCCGACATAATATCCTACTTGAGCCTCATTTCCATGCGTGATTCCGATGTCCCGAATGAGCTAGATTTTTTTGGTGGAGGGCTTCGCAGGTAACATCTAGTGACGCACTGACCTGTGGTGCAAAAGGAGAAATGACCTGAGTGGTCAAAGGCTCGACCAGTTGGATCCACAAAACGATAGAGAATTGGGACCATTGAATGGGCGAACTTATTACCGTTTGGGCATTCAGTAAAGGGGATTCTTCCGAGTCCATTGCGTCAGGTATAAGTAAGGAGGAAATAGAACCCCCGTACTTCAGCTTCCGCAGACAGGCTGCCTGTTCAAGGTTTCAACATAAGTAAATTAGTTCATTGCACCGCCACCATCATCCGCTGGACTTCCCATCTCTTCCATGGCCTTGTATCAACATCCATTATCAAGTTTGTTTTAACGCATTGGCTAGATGGCCCCAAAGGAACCCAACCGCCATCAACTCTCTTCTCGTTTATCCTATAGCCAAAATACCCCGCTTTTTCTTCAGAAACTGAAGAACAGAATCGCCGGTGTGCCCGATGAAGATGACGAATATGATGATGAATTTGAGGACGACGGGTCTGGTCGCCCACCTATTCCTCGACGACCTGCGATCCCCGAGAGGCCAGAGGATGATCCAGGAAGTGCAGATGAGGATGATGGGGACGAGAAACCACAGGTGGTTGTTCTAAGGGAGGGGAAACATCTTACCGCTCATGAGGCAGAGAATGTCAGGAGGAAAGGTAGAATCAAATTCAATTCGCCTCGCCTCATTTCTCTTTAACTTTTGACACAGAGAAGGGCCTTCCTCCTCTTCCAGATCCAACAGTGTCGAAGGATTCTGAAGCACCTACCCCCAAAGAACCTGTCAAAAGTAGCAAGACGCAAACAAACAGTCTGTCATTCTCCTCTACCAAAGGCAAATCTAGGCCTTCCGTCGGCAAACGCAAGGCTGCCGGTGATGCTGAGGACGAAAAATCGAGTAGCGGACCAAAGAACAAGAAACCAAAGAAGGCCAGCAAGACACTACTTTCGTTTGGTGATGACGCTTAGGCAAATTCTATCAATGACAATCGCGATTGCAACGTGCGTAACAGTACTTGACTATATCTGTGTTATACAAATCCTCCGGGCAGCGAGCGACATTTCTTGACCCCTGCATTTAGGAAATCCACTGTGGCGACGCGAAAAGAGGATCGTATACATGAGTCAACAAGTCACTAACGATCAAATCCCGAGCAAAAAAAATTGAAAGTAAAACCAGGCAGTCGGCGAATACACAATACTTAATACAGCTACTTAAATGGTAGTTCAACCTTTATGGTCCCAAGGAATGGATCCAGATTCATTCCATTTCAGTTTTTGTTTAGCGAGTCGCCAATGTGGCGATATTGAGTGGTCGCAATACTCCTATGCGACGCTTTCAGTTGGAGGGCCGAGGCTCGTATGAAGCATATCTCCGGTCCAGACGGTGTCGAGCTCGATCTCTGCTGAAGGCGACTGGGTCCCTATGCCTTGGCTGTTCGTACTTATGCTGGTAGGGCTCGTCGAATAGATCCCGGCGTCGGCAACCTCATGCAAGTTGAGCATCAGGCGGGACATCATCGTAACAGATATGCTAAGTTTTGGTTCAGGCTCAGACACGATGTATCAAAGGGATGAATACAAACCCGCTGGCGAATGTAGAGAGAGCACCACTAAAAAACGGCTACAAAAGATGTTCAAATAAGAAATCGATATTTAGGGTATTTTACACGTACCCCACCAAACTAGGCATGACATCGTGAACGTCATTGAGAACAGCAAGAATAAAGGGCTCGCGAACATACATAAAATGTCAGTATATTTGCAAGGTTTGCCAGTGCCATGACACTAAATTATCGAAGTTTCAGAGTCGTCATTAATGTGAACTAAATGCAGCTACTTGCGCGAAATATATCGCCCCTGAAAGGTACTATAGAGTCAGAGGATGTCTAGCAAGAAGAAACTATGACAGAGGCGCTTACCGTCCCTAAAAATGAGGTAAACAATGGTAACCTTGCTTTGGCCAACTGCGAATTCATTTCGATTCTTCCAGGTCTTGACCATTGTGAAGGTGAACAAAATTGTGTCGTAGACAAAAAGTGCTTCCCAGGCACTAGCGATATCTAAGTTCAAGGGAAATAAGATAAATTTTGGGACGTGAATATTCAATGCCACTCACGAATAGCTCTGTAGAACGGCGATGTCAGAATGGTCAACTTGAAGAGGAGAGTGCAGCTACTACGTACGTGAGACGCGAGAGCCCTACATGGCAACCTGAAATTTGTTGTGTGGGAGCGCTTTTCTGTCCAAACAAGGCCCACTATGGCGGGATTAATAGAATGATTGCATGGGTACGATGTCAAAAGGCGCGTACACACGCGATGGCGACAAGTACAGCGCCACTGCCAACCATATACGCCAATATAAGAATAGATCGATTATAGAGCGCAAATATCCGCAATGTGAGGAGGACTATATAGTCGTCATCTATTAGTTGGCAGTCGTACCAAACTGGTATTGAGATACACACCGCAGACAAGTACTTGAGTAACGACCAGCAGAAGTTGTCGGAATAATACGTATTGTTTGCAACTGAAAAAAAATCAAGAGACGACTTGAAAACATTGAGCAGAACTTGAACCTCTATAATCGAATTAGCTCTATCAATTTAACGTGGCACGATGAGCACAAACTTCTGGTTGAAGGGTTGTGAAGCCCAGGGCAGTCACGGCAATGTTGCCAAAGAATGCGAAGTACCGGTTGAGAAAAAAGTAGAGTGCACTCTGTGTCTTGGAACGTCGCCATAGGTAGTTGACCTCATCATCTGTGCAATCGTTAAAACGGGTTGGGTCAGAATATCTGTGTAAATGCCTAAAAGGCTAAGTCGATGGTTCATACCGAATGTGATCAAATGGTCATAGAACAAGAACGCTAGCAAACCAAAATAAATTAATCAGACTCAAAACCACCAGTAAAGGCCAAGTTCATCGACGTACATATCCCAAACAAGTGCAAAAAATTGTGTGCAAATCTGAATTACGGCGACGATTACTATGCCATGTATCTTCACGCAGGCCGTCAGGGCAGCAGATCTAGGACTCACATCTGTCGAGCAGTGTCTACCGCCCCGATATTCAACGATGAATCTGACATTCGGCCAGTTTCGCAAGTTCGAAGGGTTTCGGGAGAGATGAGAGAGGGTCGCTGGAAAACGAGAATGCATGTAGTACTGTGATCAACCCTGCAGTCCTGGCAAATGATGGGATAACGATTAGAAATTTGGGTGCCTTATACATACAAGGGACAGATGTACGCTTTGAGCAAGCCAGAGGATTTGTCCAAGGACTTATTCAGGGATTCCAGAGAAGTTCATGACGGAGGATTCGATGTATAATAGAAATTAGGCAACAGGTGTCGTGTCACATAAACCTTCATCATGTCAAGCTCGACGCTTATTCCCACAACAACGTCAATGTCATATCTTAAAAACCTACATGCACTAAACCCAGACTAAATCTACGGCATAAGAGGCTCGAGGGCAACAGACGAATGAGGGTGTATTTATCGAAACCACATTGCTTATGACGGAACTGTGTATCATATAAGGTCGGCCATCTGTGTGTCTATGTATAAGTCTACAACACCATATACGACACCTTACACCAGTGAATATGTTGTGGGCCTTTTCTCCTTTAGGACTCCTTCTACGATCTGCTCCTGCTGTGCAAGCCACAACCCAAAACCTGGTGTCTTAAGAAGGCGCTCGTAGAACTCCTTCCGCTTGCTTGTAGAACGGAATGGTAACGTGCTGCCATGTGCCTTGAGCGATGCAAAGAAATTAGCATCATTGAATGGTTTAAGGCGGAGGGCGTTATGGACTGAGGTACGTGCAACTTCCGTAGGTGTGGGTATCAAAGTATTGAGGTATCGTGCTAGAGGCGTGATGAGTTCCGTTGTACGAGAGTGGAAATGTCGGCGAAGTGCCAGGGAAGCAACTAGTTCTAGGACAAACTCATCAAGCGTGATCTCTTTTTTGACATCAGTGGCACGTACTTCCTCTTGTGTCGCCATGCAAGGCACTTTCCAATTGCTTGAGTAGGGAGCGGTCTTTGGAGATATATCGTTTGTGAGTTTTGGATTTCCAACCTGGCGCAGGACCAGCAGGACCACCAGCAGCCGATGTCTGGACAGTCGCAGTTGTATTGCTGTAAAGATAAGAATTGAGTATAACATTAGACGAATCGGACATACGACTGTCGGCGTCCGAGGCTGAGAATGTGCGGCCAATGAGAGCACGATTTCTCAAAGAAAGGGTTTGTGACGCCTAAAATAATACCGGGTTTTGGGGGGAGACGGTTGACTAACAAAGAGTGATCTCCGTCCTGCATGGTGAAATATGGGCGAAAATCTCCAGCCAGTGGTATCTATAGTTGAGTTGGCGTTAGCGAAAGTTGACAAGGTGTTTTCAAAACTTACAGGCCGCAAAAGGTCCCGCAACCACCACACAGCTTGGCTTGTCTGTGCCGGGGATGCGCCAAAAACAAGAAGGGGCTCGCACAAAACAAGGCATTCCCATATAGACCAAATCTGTGTGACAGCAGCTTCTAATAGCAAAAGGGGCGGGGGTAATAGAGACGCAGACGAAGCTGCGATCTGGTAGGATAAGTCAAGGCCTAATCAAGATTTTGCTTGTACTAACATGCTGTTTAGGATCGTATTTCTCAATGGAAGCCGGGGCTGGGGTAAATTGCTGCTCATTGACATTCAAAGGAAGGACAAGCCGAAGTACGGAGCCCAGAAATCCAAGCTCGAGAGTTTCTCCAGGAATGGGGTTGTGCCTTTACTTCGCAATAACTCAGAAAGCATCAATCAGAGAATTTACGCCATACCATGTCGCTATATTTTGACAGGCAACCTCAAGCGTCGGGATTCCATGCTGCTGGAACAAGGGCCCGAATATCGATATGAGCAATGCGAAAAACGCTGGAAATTGGTGTTGTGTGAGAATGACAACCGAACGCTAGAAAGAGGCATAAGGTCCAAAATTCGATGGCGAGAATGATGATGTACCTGTTCATAGCCACGTTTTGATGTGAGGTCCCTCTTCTGTGTGAAATGCGAGTAGCCATAGATGAACCCATCTTTTGTCGGTGGCTTCCTCTCAGCATTTATTGAGTTCAGTTGTTGGCGAACGCGGAATGAGTGACTCTGTGATCCCTGATCAAATTGAAGTGAGTCAGGGAATGACGAGAATGCCCTTTGGGTTTATCAGTATACCCCATTCGCAGAATATGAGGCCCGTCTTACAAGTTCTCCGCCTCAGCTGGGAGTAATATTGATGGTGGGTAAATTCCTTCAATCACTGGCCCGTCATCCACGTCGAAATCAACTAGAATTATACTTCAGACGAACCCCTCAGATGTATTAAACTCGATACGCACCGATCGCTATGCCAATAATCCACCGCCGCACTTTTTCCGCTGTTTCTGGCGGGATTGTGAGTTGATCAAGCTCTAACTGTCGCCGCCGGGGTTTGGATTCTATCTGAAATACTCTTGGAAGTGTCTGAGAGCGCGTGAGGGGTGCTGGCCGCGTGAAACGCGACAAGGAGGGTGAAGATGGGGATGCTAGTTGACCGAGGCTCTTTTTCCGTGAGAGGTTTGGTTGTATCCGTGGAATATCGAACTCTTCAGGAAAGGATGGTCGAATGGGGGTTGGTGTTGATATGCTGCCGTTGGTCGAGGATGTTGAGGAACTCGCTGGAGTGCCAATGACGCCCAGATATGGGCTCGCCTCGGAAATGTCTTCCTCTTCAAAGGGCCCATCGAGCCTGAGATCTGCTCGCGGCATTTTTTACAAATCGTTGGGTATATGGCGGTGGTTTGGCTTCAACCTGTCCCCATCATCAAGACATCAAAAGTCAGTCCATAAATGGCAATATATACATGAAGTGCGCGCGCACACGATCCAACATAATAAGTATTACATCTAAACAATGCGCAAGGCTATTATGTATGACATGAAGCTTGCCTGAATGGAAATTCTGTGTAACATGCAGCTGATAACGAATGTGTTCGAAAGCTCTGAATCGACTAGTTGCAGATTCAACAAACTATGAATAATATTAATTGGTCACAGTTATGTTCCATCATGGCTTGCCTCAAATATTCATTTCCATGTATTTCTATATTCTCTATAAGATGTATGACCTGGCATTGCAATGCGGCAGCACTCATCGAGCCCAACCCTCTCATTCTGACTCTGATCGCATATCAATCACGTGGCTTCAGATTCTGGTCATATGGCCTAATAATCTGAACTCACTTGGTACGTTGTAGAAACTTCTACAGACTCAATATTGTCTAGCCGCAGGAGCACCTCAGGACCACAAGGATGGTCGACATTACTATACGTAAGCGTCCACGAACAGAAGCTATTGTCACACAGCGCAAATTCTTCAAAAAAACTGCCCGGGGGAAAGTTATCAAAGGTACGCAGCCTCTTCAAACTGCTCAACTGTAACTCGACATCTTAAAAATACCCTACAAGTCCTACGCGAGAGATATCTACGTGATGATGTTGTCTGTGGAATCCAAGGATGCAGCTTCTGTGACGGCTCCGATGACCCTCTCCCAAAGGCTGGGGACTGCAGTCACCAGCTATATCCCAATGGGCATTTTATCCTGCCAGACACCAACGTCTTTTTATCGCAGGTCTGTTGTCATTCTATGATTCTAAAGGTTTACTGATCGCGTTATAATTGCAGATGGATCTGGTTGAATCCAATCTCTTTACACCGCCAATAATTTTGCTACAAACCGTTATCGAAGAAGTACGACATCGGTCGCTTCCATTATACAATCGCCTAAACGCTCTCCTCAAAATGGAAGAAAAGCGGATATGGGTGTTTTACAATGAATATTGCTCGTGTGTACTTTTTAAGTTCATGGCATGAATAGTATCTCACATAGGGATAGGGAGACCGCTATTATACGTGAAGAGGGGGAGACTCCTAATGACCGCAACGACAGAGGTACATAAGTAGTGACAAGGTAGATTGGTCTGGCTCTGACGCTGTTCTCAGGCATTCGGAAAGCAGCAGCGTGGTACAACAACCATGTTCGTATGACTTGGCCCACGATACGCGGACAAGATCCTGCAAATATTCCGTCAGTGATTCTTATGACAGAGGACTTCGAGAACCGGCAGAAGGCGCAGAAGTCCGGTATTTCCTGCATATCAGGTAGGTCCATTTCTGTTATTTGTCAAAAGGCGCATCGAGATGACACGTTTTCAGTCCGGAAATATGTCGAAGGAATGAAGGAACCGACACAGTTATTAGACTTGCTCGCTGCAGAAGGATCAAATGACATTGAGCCTACGAAAGTGACCGCTGGTCGTCAAGCCCTCTATCCTGAGGTGTGTCATTCAGTCCGTTGCCCTGACTAAGACTGAGTAATTGGACAGTATCTTTCGACACCTACCTTACTCGCCGGAGTCAAGTCTGGCGACCTTCACCAAGGGCACTTCAATGCTAACCAATACAACTATCTTGAGGTATGGCTAGCTTCTATAATCCTGTGAGCAAAAGTTGATGGTATGACAAAGGGAAGTGTATCTGTGCCCGCATTCACCAAACCTGTTCTCTTGATCGGTCGCGAAAACATGAATCGGGCTGTCAATGGCGACGTGGTGGTCGTAGAAATTTATGATGAGTCTGAATGGAAAGCTCCTGCAGACGAAGTTGTTGATCAAGACTGTGAACCCTTCGTTTTTCCTTGTTTGTCTATGTCTAACCTATTGCAGCGACTCTGAGAAATGACGATGCGGAAGACTCTGGGGATGAGGGAGATGATGACGAGGATCGAGTCACACGGCGCGAAAAGCAAGTTGAAGATGTCAAACGTACGTCCGAGAAACAGCCAACAGGACGTACAGTTGGAATAATTAAGCGAAATTGGCGAGCGTGCGTCACATCTCTTTCCTTTCATTTATGGCGTCGATGACACTTGCGCCCAGTTATGTTTGTCATATTGATAGCACATCCCTGACATCTTCGAATACTACCTCCCTTTCCCAACAAACTGTTTTTGCGACCCCTGTCTCGCGGCTGCTTCCTCGCATTCGTCTCCGCACTCGTCAAGCTCCCACTCTACTTGGCCAAAAAATCCTTGTCACTATTGACCGCTGGGATGTTACTTCACGGTACCCCGAAGGACACTTTGTTCGGGCGCTAGGAAAAGTTGAGAGTAAGGAGGCTGAACAGGAGAGCCTCTTGTTGGAGTTCGAAGTACCATACAGGCCTTTCGGAAAGGCAATCCTTGACTGCCTGCCTCCTGAGGGTGATCAGTGGGTTGTACCGCCAAAGACTGATACTAGTCCAGAATGGAGGGATCGCGAGGACATGCGGGACTTGATTATCTGCAGCATTGACCCACCTAGTGCGTAATTGACCGGATTGCGTTCAAAGCTGCTGATTTCAGTGCTCTATCAGACTGTCAAGATATTGACGATGCACTTCATGCAAGGCATCTACCAAATGGGAATATTGAGGCTGGTGTCCGTGCGTCTCATTTACACTTTGGGCTTTACATGTGTTTCCAATAACGGTAACTTTTCTGCTAGACATTGCTGATGTTTCGCACTTTGTGCATCCGGATAACCCGATGGACAGCGAGGCAGCTTCAAGAGGAACAACTGTTTACTTGGTTGACAAACGGATTGATATGCTACCAAGTCTTCTTGGGACCAACTTGTGCTCATTGAGACCATATGTTGAACGTTTGGCGTTTTCGTGCATATGGGTATTGTCTCTTTTCTGAGAAATGATCAGCTGGAATTTATAACTGTCTGCAGGAAATGACTCCTGATGCTCAAATTGTCAATGTTCGCTTCACGAAATCCGTGATCGCCTCGAAAGCTGCATTCACATATGAAGAAGCTCAAATCAGGAAGGACGATCCGTACGTTTCAACAATGCTTGCTCTGCCTGACACTGAGCCTTGTTCTTGTCCAGAAATCTGCAGGATGAGTTGACCGTGGGGATTCGACTACTAAACAAATTGGCACAACAACTCAAGGCTGGGCGAATGGCTGCTGGCGCCCTTAATCTCGCTTCGCCAGAAGTCAAGATTCATTTAGACAGCTCTGAATCGTCTGAACCCATCGACGTCGAGCAGAAGGAAATGAGGGAAACAAACAGTCTAGTAGAGGAGTTCATGTTACTCGCGAACATTAGTGTTGCCACCAAGATTCAAGAGACCTTCCCACAGACCGCCGTCTTGAGGTACATTGATATTCTTTGTTGCCCAATGACTTTGACCCATATATATTCAGACGGCATCTTCCACCTCCGAAAACAAATTTCGAGAAACTTCAGGATATCCTGATGAAGCGTAAAGGCTTTACGCTGGATGTATCAAGTTCTGGGGCTCTGGCCGCGTCCTTAGACAAATGCTTGGTATGTGGTAGTTTAAACCTTTATCAGACATAGCCTTGACCCAATTTGGCCCGTAGGATCCAGGCGAACCGGCATTTAACACCTTAGTCCGCATCATGGCAACAAGATGCATGCTCTCTGCAGAGTATTTCTGCTCTGGCAGCGTTGGTCGGGAAACATTCGGCCACTATGGTCTTGCTAGTCCCATCTACACCCATTTTACGAGCCCGATTAGGCGCTATGCGGGTGGGTAGTCGACTAACTACAATTCGTTAACTTTTTAATCATTATGCCTACCCACAGATGTTCTTGCACACCGACAACTCTCCGCGGCTATTGGCTATACCCCATTACACGCTACGCTGCACTCTAAATCTCATGTTGAGCGAGTCTTAGACGTTGTGAATCGGCGTCACCGGATGGCACAGATGGCCGGCCGTGCAAGTGTCGAATTTTATGTTGGACTTGCTCTGAAGAATCGGAACGAGAGAGAAAAGGGTCAGGTTAGGGAAGAGGCCTTTGTCATTAGGACCTTTAGAAATGGCCTTGGGGTTTTCGTCTCAAAGTCAGTACATTGTTCCGTTCCAAATTTTTCAGGACTAGCGTTAACAGCGTGTTAGGCTTGGGATCGAAGGACTGGTGATGTTCAAGCGCGAGATTCGGTTCGACGCGGACAACTATACAATAGCTATCCCCTCGGGGGCTGGCGAGGTCACCATTTCTGTTTTTGACAAGGTCACAGTAAACATCGAGGTTGAAAAGGATAAGAACACTCAAAGAGGGCGGGTAAAGATGACTCTGATAGACCCTGTCGATTCGTCATCAATATAATTCTGGCCTGGCCTGCGTCCGCCGCCATCAAGTTATTTGCTATATGATTCACATATCTGGAAGCTCTCTCTAGTCTGCCTCTATGCTGTAGTCCTTGGCAGTTCGGCTTACGCTTGCTGGCACAGCAACTTTGTCGTGTATTTCAGTTCAGTCTGTCCAACTATCGAGTCCAAGTCTGCCTCCCATTCGGCATACTTTCCTTGACGTCGCTGCTGAAGACGTTGTCCACGCACGATGATCCGCTGGGCAGCCGCAGGAGCATGGCATTCGAAGCAATTATACAAGCGAAGGTATCCTAGTCATTAAAACTATGAGTTTATCAATCAGGTCAACGCAGCGCTGAACAAACGTGACATGTACAAGTACAAAAGCATTGTCATGATTGTGACAGTCTTTCTTAGCACATCCACTTGTCAAACAAAACAATTGTTACAGTACAAAGACAGTGACCAACGAGTTTAGCCGGTGCTTCTGTCAAGCCCACCTTTATGTGGACATGATTGTGTGTCATCGTACTGTGTGCCTCATGTTGAGTCACTGGCAGGTGTGCGGACAGCAGTACAAAGGAAACGGAGTGAGTATAATAAATCATTGTCTAGCGCATTTGCTTGGTAGCCGCATTTCTACTTTACCCCCGTAGCGATTGAAGCCTCATCCGTTAATTGGTATGTCAAGTTTACTCCATCTCACTGGACAGGTGCTCACAGTATAAATGACAAACGCTAGACTTCGTATCTTCTTCCAGTCAACATATTTCAACGACGACTATACCCCCGTAAAGCTTGAAGATGCGAAATATAACGCAGTTCCCGACAAGTGTTATCAATATTGGGGATCATGGCTTTTCTGTACAGCAACAAGCCCTTGCTAAGCCCTCCTTTAGCACGGGTCTATTCGCCTCACCACCCACTGGCAACTCCAATCTCACCTTCAAAGCTCGACAGAAAATACCCAATAATTCCCGCTCTCGAATACCCAGCATTCGGAGACTACCATCTGATCTTTATGTCATTACTTCCCCAGAACCTCCACATATGCCTACAGCATCCACGCCATTGTCTGATGTCGTACCTAAGCCCTCTTTGGCCTCGATTTGGGAAGAGCTCAATACTGCTCCTCGACCCACTCTTGGCCGCGATCTTCGCCTGGCTGACGAGGCTTTCACTGATGCTGAACCACCCACTTCGATCTCCATTCCTAAGTTGACTTCAGCTCCAATGTTGCCAGGGGTACAGCTCGTACACACCACACTAACCAACATCACAGAACCTGGCCCTACGTTTATCGACATTTTAACCGAGAATCAACGCAGGAATCGGCATGCCCCAGCGATGGTGTCCCTGTTCAACCCACTACGTGAAAAATTGCCATTTCGCGCCTGGAATCATTTACCATTCCGGTGTAATCGAGCAACTCTCGGGACTTTTTTTCTGCCAAGTGCGCGCTTCAAACAGAGGCCTTACAGCACACATTCCCGAAGGTATGCCTTCTTTTTCTGCGCGGCTTTTCTGATTGTCAACTTTATGCTTAGGGAATGTCAAAGGGTGTCAAAGGGCTTGGATTATGGAAATATCAATTTCGTCGATAAGGTTAAAAACATTCGTTGTCGCACCTGCAGACAAGAGTCGCTTCGTATGAAAGTTTTGCTTCAACATCATTTCCAAAATATTTCGTCCACTTTCGGGGATCAGGGAGGAGCCATGGATCTACCCCACACTCCAAGGCTTCGTGACCTTGACGACTTTGATGAGTTCGACATAGATGTCGACGACGCCTTCGCTGATCTCGAATTAATCTTGGATAAACGTATAATTGTAACTGCAGACGTATGACGCCCTTCCTTCCTTCCTTTATCTAGTGTATCCTAATTTCACTATTGTACATGTGACATGTGCTACGAATTCGATAAACTGCTTGTTATCTGTAACCTTTGTGGACTCCATTAAACCGGTCAGAATAAGTTGTAAGCCCTCGCAAGAGGAAGCTTCTCTGCTGCTTGGATATCTTGCAAAACGCCGTCCGCGCGTACTTCGTAGCTTTCAGGGTCTACAGTCATTTTTGGAGTTGCGTTGTTCCACTTCATATCCTTCTTGGTAACAGAACGGCAATTGCGAACGGCTTCGAATCGCTTGGACAGCTTATACGAAGCAACCGCGCCAGAGTTGAGAGAAGCCTGAGAAACGAAGGACACCGAATTAAGCGCTGCTGAAGCAGCTTTCGAACCCCACATGGGCCTTGTATAAATGGGTTGGACTGTAGGGATAGAGCCGTTGGGATCACCCATCTGCAAAATTCTGGGGTCATTTCATAGAAGTCAAACTTTCAGACAATGGACGCACTGGAGCAACAGCAATAACACCGCTCTTCAAAACCATCTCAGGCTTGGAGCCAAAATTTTCCGGCTTCCAGAGGACAAGATCAGCCAGAGTACCGACAGCAACATGGCCGATGAGATGACTCATGCCATGCGTTATTGCGCTACGTAGAATTCGTTGGTCACATTTATGCACCAAGCGTGGAGATCACGTACGGATTGATAGTGTACTTCGCGATGTATCGTTTGACACGCGCATTATCCTTACCCTCTTCGTCACCGAGCGTAGTCAATGGCCCACGGAATTCCCGCATCTTACTAGCAGTCCTCCACGTGCGGCTCACAACTTCAGCGACACGTCCCATGGCTTGGGAATCAGAACTGATCATTGAGATAGCTCCAGAATCGTGCAGAACGTCCTCTGCAGCAACTGTCTCAGCCCGAATGCGAGATTCGGCAAAAGAAATATCTTCTGTGATGTTACGATCCAGGTGGTGACAGACCATCAACATCTTGGGAGAGAAAGGTCATCAAAATCAAAAATGTCGATTCGAAACCTGATACGCACGTCAAGATGTTCGTCGAGAGTGTTGTGTGCATAAGGGCGAGTTGGGTTTGTGGATGACGGGAGTACATTGTCGAGGCCACAGACAACGATGATATCCGGAGCGTGGCCACCACCTTGGGAGAACAAGTTAGGAAGCGAGCAACTCTGCAAGCGTTTGTACAGCACTCGCCAGCTCCTTCTGTGTGATAGGTATGTATGGTGCGACCACCAAAGGCTGCGATGGTACCTATCCAACAAGGTAGGCTTGAGATCAAACTTGTAACGGAACGCAAAAATTTAATCACTTTCTACAAAGCCACTCTCGTTAAGGGTGTCGGTGTGAATATTGACCTACAGATCGGTGAGTCGGGTTATCAAATATATCCATTATTACACAACACACCTGCACATCATATTTATCACCAACATCCAAGCAGTTGCTGATTGTAGCAGGCGTAGAGCCCCAATCTTCGTGAAGTTTGAGTCCAATGGCACCAGCCTGGACAATCTCCTCAAGTGCCGTCGGGCCCGCATCATTCCCTTTGCCAGTGAAGCCAAAGTTCATCGGTAGACCGTCCGTGGCCGCAAGCATATGCCGCAAATAGAAGGGGCTTGAAGTACAAGTAGTCGCGCATGTTCCAGCACTTGGTCCAGTGCCACCGCCAATCATGGTCGTGGTTCCTGCAGAAAGGGCTTCTTCGACTTGCTGAGGGCAAATATAATGCACATGTGCATCTACTGCTCCAGCCGTGATGATGAGTTTTTCACCCGCGATTACCTCAGTCGAAGAACCGATGATGAGCGACGGGTGGACGTTGGCCATGACGTCTGGGTTTCCGGCCTTCCCTATTCCTGTAATTATTCCATTCTTGATTCCAATGTCGGCCTGGAAGACGTTCGTCAAGGATATTTCTAATGACTCATTAAAGCCTACTTTGTAAATTCCTGACCAATCGACAATCAAGGCGTTGGTAATGACCAAATCAAGTGTCTCTGAGGACGAGCGATTTGTCGCTTGGCCCATACCCTCGCGAATGGTTTTCCCTTTGAGGACGTCAGTGAAGCAAATAGCAACAAAAAAGCCAACAATCACCTCCGCCAAATTTGACCTCGTCACCATAAGACGTCTGTCGAACGAAAGGTTATAACAAAAAGTCGAAAAGTATAATCACACTGTACCTCGTCATGCTCGACCTCAATCCAGAGATTGGTGTCACCAAGGCGAATGCGGTCTCCGACAGTCGGCCCAAACATGGAGATATACGTTTCCCGTCCGATTTCAGTGTCAACAGAGATTTCGAGCGCGCCAGGTTCCGGGACATGGCCAAAACCTTTCTGCAGAAGTGTGTTCACGATCTCATCTGTTCGTCGAAATTCCACAATTCCAGATGCGAGCTGGTTTCCTCCAGTAATAATCTTTGCACCGGCGATGGAACAGAGAGTCACTGTCTTGATATCTCCAGGTTCAAAGCGCACCGCAGTGCCAGCAGCTATGTCGAGTCGCTTTCCATAAGCTAGTCCTCGATCGAAGGAGAGTGCGGCATTGGTTTCTACAAAATGGTAATGCGACCCCACCTGGAATCGGATGAGGAGTCTCGTTAGCTTAAGTGTTAGCTTATGAACATGGTTTTGGCCTCACCTGTATGGGGCGATCACCGTTGTTTGTAACTCTAATGTTGATCCGCTCTCTTCCTTTGTTGATTACTATACCTTCCTTCCTAGCAATGATTGCACCTGGGGCCTTCTCATCTGCGTACTCTTGGGGGTCGGAAGGAGAGAACAAGTCGTCGGAGGGTATGGGGAGGAAGGACCCGTAGAGTGCAGCCTGGAGATCACCATCCTCGGTGCAAATAGGGTCATGTACAGTGACTAGGAATACCCTAGGCGATGATGGTGGTCAAGAAGCAAGAAGCGATCAAGCGTACAACAGCGTACCCGTCAGGAAACGTGCCTTCGACCTGGATATCATGGATCTGAGTTGGGACGCCTGGTAATACATGCCTCCGCCCAAGCATTGCCTTGCCGTGCTGCATCAGCTCAGCAACTGAGTGAGCACCATCACGGATTCTCTCTTGCAGCTGTGATGCAATGAGCGCGACGGTTTCTGACCTGTTCAGACGCAATCCTCGTGCGAGGCGCTTCTGAGCGAGGAAGCCAACCTAATTGGGACGACGGTTCAGGGGCGATCAGCCGTGTGAGTCGTACGAGAGAGATACCTGGTGTAAAAGGATTTTATCTTGTTCGCGGGGAAGGAGGCGCATTGTGTAGAGAGAACGTACGTTATGTGCTGACCACCTTCAAAATATTATTCAAGATAAGATAAGAGAGAGATAGTGAAGATAAACATTTAAAGTTCTTGGCATCAGTGAGTCTGACGATTTTCGTAAGTCTTCTTCTACGAATATTATCATCAGACGCTAGCTATATATACACGTACGCAGGAGAGTATACATATTCAGAGTATGCCCCTAATATTTTCGTAGGAAAGTTGTCAACGCGATCGGGATCACTGATCGATCAACTGCTAGCCATGACGTATATAATAGTGACGTGCACGTAAGTAGCTCTACGGCTCCTCCTCTGTTTCTTCTCCCATCCATGGTCGTCTTTTCTCGCCTTCTGCCATCCCTCGCTAGTGCCTATGGGCTTCAAACCAGTAAGAGCTCGCAGACAATCCGTACTTTACCTGCTGACTTCGCACAGTTTTCGCCCTCGTCTTCGTGCCCCAACAGAACGAGATTTACTACGACCTCGGCGGCGCTCTGGGTTTCCTCTCTACTACTTTCATCTCGCTCTACTACCCTGCTCTCAGAGCCAAGTTTTTAGATGGTATTCCTGGCGCGCTTCCCCCTCTCTTGTCGTTTGCGCCAAGGCAACTATTACTCAGTGCCGCATTGGGGATATGGAGTGCGCGTCTTGGCAGTTTCTTGGCTCTTGTATGCGCATGAATCATGTTTGTTGCCCGAATCGAACACTTCATCTCTACAGCGGGCGATCAAAGCCGGCGGTGACTCGCGTTTCGATGAGGTCAAGACTCAACCTGCTAAATTTACAGGCTACTGGTTTGCCCAAGGTCTGTTATGAATGTTTTCGAGGATAGACCACATAATAGAAAAAGCTTACGCATACAGCCACTTGGATCTCTATCGTTGGTCTCCCAGTTTTCCTCAGCAACACTCTCCCTGCTCCCCTGCACCCTAGTCTCACACCACGCGATTACGCTTCCATTGCCCTGTTCGCCTCGTCACTCCTTTTTGAAATAGTTGCAGACCGCCAAAAATCTGCATGGAGGCGCGCGAAAAACCGCAAGGAACATGACGAGCGCTTCATCTCCAGTGGCCTGTGGAGTATAAGCCGCCATCCCAAGTTTGTGGATTTCGGTCGCTCTATCATTTTGTGTATTGACGATCCTGATAGTTATGTTGGCGAGGTGGGAATATGGACAGGCATATGGGCTCTTTCTACCACTACCCTCCAAACTGCCGCATTTCCCCGGGGTACAGTTGCTCTTGCTTCCTTGAGCCCCATAATGACATGGTTCCTAACGCGTAATGTGGGTCTATTTTGGTATTTATTCGATCGTCGTTGATTTCAAGTAGGTTTCTGGTGTACCGCTGCTTGAGCGCGCAGGGGACAAAAAGTTTGGTGATGATCCCAACTGGGCACAATACAAGAGGTATGCCCTATATTTTATATGACATTCAGAGTTTACGGGGCATAGGACTGTCCCGGTTTTCTGGCCTTGGGGTTCAGTCAATTAGAACTGGTACTGTGAACTTGTATTTTATAATTTGAGTGATCAGCTTCTGTGATCCTTGTATTTTAATCGAAGACAAAGCGGCCAATTGTGGCGGAGTTCCAAGATTTCGCAAAGGGTAAAGAGATAGATAGCTACATGTTTACAGGATAAAAATAATTATATCAGACGCTTCCAGCATGCGAAATGAAGACGATCTATCCTCGAACGCCGCAAGCGCGGAACAGAGCAAGAACAAGTGTGGGAGTAGAAATGTATGTGTGACAGAGATGTGACAGAAACACCGTCTGCTGGTTCTCAGAAATTCCCACACAGGACTACCGAATTCCACCAACGAGCGAGCCCTGCTGTCGGCCGCTCCCTGGGTCCTCCTGTGCACCTACCAAACGTACAGGTAAAAAATAAAGACATATCCTAGGGAAATCATTTCTGTCGTCGTTGTGCAAGATCACGTATGTTATTTCCACCCACATATTATAATTCGGCGTCACCCAATAAAGCCTTATCAGGGTTACATTTTTTACAATTTCCCAACTCAACGGGTTCGAAAACATGTACCATGTAGTTCCCAATTCACGCAAAATTGACTACCCTTCGTCCAGGTCCCTCCACACTGAGCTCAGCCCTCGGCACAACGCCTTTGACGGCCCATGGACAACCCCCAACATTACCAGCCGCTTTCGCATGCACTGAACCCGCCCCCCGGCCCTCACCAGGCTACGTACACCGGCATGTTCAACTCTAAGATCACAAATCCGAGCACAACCACAATCACAAACACAACTACGCACCGTGAGGAGGAAGAGGAGGAGGAGGAGGAGGACGGCGACGACGAAGGCATCGTCGAGGAGCAGCTCAGCCGGCAAGAGCCAGATACCCACAGCAGCCCCTCTTCCCCACGGGCAAAAATAATTGCGTGTGTACATCCCTTTCATTCCCCTCGACCGGGTGGAGACACTTCGAGCTAATTCATTATTGGATCATCAGCACATCCGCCGATGCCCAGGTGCAGCAAGTGCAACATGAGGATCCCAACTCACAAGAGAGGAAACGCCGCCCGGGTCGTCCCCGCGGTTCCAAAAACAGGAAGCCCCGCGCGTCCGGCCAAACTGTATCGAAGCAAGAGCCAGTATTCTATAGTGCACCTGCTGCAATAGCGCCGCCCCAACACCCCGATGTCAATGCACAAAATCATCAATACTACGAGTTCCAGTGGCGCGTCTTGAATTTGTGCTCCGAGTTCTACACAGCTGCAGAAGAACTTGTTGTATGTCCATCCAAAAAAAAACACTCACGGACGAATTGCAGTTCTTACGAAGCTGTTGTAGAAAGCAACCCAGCCACTTGTGATAGCGCAGTGCTATCAGATGGGGCCTGGAAGTAAGGTAGACCCTTTGGTGATGCTAAACGAAGCAAAGCGGATCTGTGATACACTTGTAGGTTTCAACCTTCCATTCGTTGTACATATAGTAACATCTAATTATGAACTCAAGCTCAGCAACCCTTCCCAGCTGATCACCTCGCCACCACCACCAATCTTTACCGCAGCCCCGACACTGTATCAACCGATGACAACACAACCCTCAACCTCAACAGCGCGTCCAGCAGCCTCGTCCACTAAATCGGGCACCTCTGCCGCCGCCCCTGTCACCACCCCAGCCTTCGTCGTGACCATGCCCGCTTCTCAGCCTACCTATCCTCAATACCAGATGTACGCACCCCCAGGGCAGTACCCGACGACACCCTACTATCAGTATCCGTATGTCGCTACTGGGAGCTACTACCCTCCGCCCCAGCCCCATCCCCAAGTATCCCCTCCAGCCCAAGCCCAGGCTCAATCAGCTTCAGCCCCATCCCAACCTGTGCAGACGCCGCAACCGGAGGCATCGACAAGCACTAGCATCAGTGTTAATGCAGCGACTGTCATTACGTCAAGTTCCGCGGGGGGGAACCAAGGCGCTTGGTCAGAAGAGGAAACGGAGAGATTGAAGAAGTTGGCGGAAGAAAGTCGATCTACAACGCACACAGGAGAAATTGATTGGGATCGCGTTGTTGCGCAGTGGGGCACTGGCCGGACAAGGTTTGTTTTGATTTTTTTTTTTCATGGTAAAGCGTAGTAACGTTTATTCCCTAAAGGCATCAAATACTCATCAAAGCAACATCGCTCGGCCTGAAAGAAAGCTCGTCAAGGGGCGTCAAACGACGGCGTGAGAATGACGGCACTAGCGACGCAGCAAGCCCCTCCATCCCTCCAACTCCGACAGTTACCAACAGCGGCACAACCGCCGCCCCAAACGCATCAGCTGCTTCGCCATCCCACAGCCAAACAGCATCCACCCCTGCCGCCTCGCCCGCCCTAAAAAATCAGCAGCGTCCACCACCTAAGACTGCTTCGGGCTTGCCATGGCCCATGCCTACCGTAGCAGTGAACACACCCTCTCCGGTGATAGCCACGGCCACGGGGGCGCCGGCGTCTGCGACAACGACGCAAGCACAGGACCAGCAGCGCACGAGCTACTACCGTGCCCGACCGAACCAGGATGCAGTCAAACCTGCGGCGCCCTCGGCAGTGGCAGCCCATGCACATCCGTATATGTATCAGCCAAATGGCAGCTCGGGTTCATCGAGGCTTGGGAAGGAAAATGGGAAGTAGGACTTCCGGTTGGGTGTGGATAAACGAACCTCCGCGTCGATGCTTTCCTTGTTAATCGGGTGTTCTGGTCTACTGTGACTGAGCTGCCCTCCTTTACCCCCCCGTCTTTGAGATATCAGCTCTTCCTGTCGTGTTCACGAATGGTCTTTGCTCTATCCTTTTATGTAGCATTGTAAGTTCTCTCCTCTTTGAGGTATATTGTTGTCGCTTGCTACTGTACGCTACAGAGGTATATATAGTCGCATTGAAATGCCTGACTACAGTTAGTCGGTTCCATGTCATTTGAACACTCGTGACTGTCTTCACAATTGGGGACGCGTAGGTGCTAAGCGCGTGCAGGCGCCACAGTCCACCCGCGGCGGCAATATTTCGCACTCGTTCGATTCTTGTTCGCCGCAATTGTGGTTTTGGCTGACATGAACCAAGCATGATATATAAAGGACTCATGGTGCTGGCATTCTCCTCCCATAATTCTTACGATGATTTCTATACATCTCAAGAAGGAATTCACTCTCGCGTCCTGTGGTCCCAGAAAACCCGTCTACCAGGTTCCGTCCGCGTATATCCTGCCGTGTCTTTCAGAATTCACTCCATACAGGCACGTCATCGTTCCGAAACATTCCCCGAAGCCTAGGTCTGTTGTAGTCTTCACCTGGGGGTCCCAAGCCCGTATACCAGCTCTGAAAACTCCTTTGTTTGACGCTCTTGTGGACCTCCGACTCCATATGTCTCGTACCCAAGCATACGGAGAAACGAGTACGCCCTGTCTACTTCTTCTGCACTTGCTACATCACAATTTATACCATAACTCAGTATCGGCTGCCCCCCTCGGCTTGAACGAAGCATATGAGGAGCCCATTTTCCCTGTGCTTAGGGAATGCACCACTCCACGCTGGCCCGCATCACCATTCTCCAAGTACAGACCGGTAGCCATTGATCCCGAGTTTGAGGCCGACCACATCGATGTCAGCCTCACTCGTCCCATTCTCCTTCAATCCGAAACTCCCAATCACCACTGGCATGACTGCTGCATCAGGCGTACCAAGTCACTAGATTCGCCCACCAGTATTACTTATCCTACTTTCCTTCGATCCGAAACTCCCAATCACCATGACTGCATCATCAGACGTGCCAAATCATTAGATTCGCCCAGCAGCCTCATTCATCCCACTCTCCTTCAATCCGAAACTCCTAATCACCATGACTGCTGCATCAGACGCACCAAGTCATTAGATGCGCCCACCATCCACAATCCCTGTACTGGACGTTCAGCTGCCAGCTTGAGATCTTTATTACCTGGCAGCGCACCGCCTCTTGCAGGCAGGAAGCTATCTCCTTTATCTACCCCCATCTCCTCGCGGACGCCATCGTTCGGCTCAGGATCTGGCGTATCTCTGAGTGGCACTACCGCATTACCAACGCCCATTCCACACCAGTCCCATTCCTATTTGCATACTCCCACGTCGCCCCCGCACGAGGCAACTGAACTACCATGGTGCTGTCGATCGCCATCTACTTGGGATGTTTCTCCTGCGCAGCGCCGAGCGGGCCTTGAAGCGCGCAGATTACGATGGGATGCCTACGAGGCGCAGTTGCGCGCGCTCAGGGTACAGATTAAGGCCTTAGAGGCAGAAAGGAGGGCAATTTTTTGGCCTGAGATGTGGGTTGAGACTAAGGGGAAGGTCGCAGCATCTACTACTAGGCGGGGGAATGTGCACGAACGAGGGGAGGTCCCTCAGACAGACATATTCAGCCCCAAGCTTGCATCTCCTGTGGCGGATGAGCTGGTGCTTCAAGCAGAAGAACGCGTCCAACACGTCTTACCGGCTGAGCCACCTGTGATTGAGGTAGGAGACGCTCAGGCCGATGCACCTACCAGAAAGGAGATGGAGGAATTTTTCTTCGAAACCCCTACCTACAGACCAGAAAACGATGACAAAAGAGTGAAGGAAGACGCGGGACAATCATATTGCGATCATTCAATGCTCACTCGCGAGCACCCAATCGATGCATCGGGCCCGCATCCCGCCGATCTCACTCGATCTGTGCCAACCACTGATTTCTCTTTTGCGCCACCACCGCCCGACATAACAGATACCCAATCGTGCGAACGTTTGGCATTAAAACAGCCTGAGAGTGATAGTTGGAACAGTCTTGTTCTTACCCTGCAGGCAGAGCATACTGCAGAGCTCAGTCTTGGCTTTGTCGATGCACCAGTCAAGGAGGAAAAGTCGCTGGTCCTTGCGCCGACGATGTCGTGCGATGAAGTTGAAATAGATTTAAACGAGTCGGACGATGAAGATACCGTGTCTAGCAACCTGCCAACGGGCACGGAACCGAGCGAAATACAGAAGAACAAAGAGGATGGCGACGAAGGGGTATTTGCGCCGACAGAAGTACTCACGCCAACGGAAGTACTCGCACCAACGGAAGTACTCGCACCAACGGAGGTACTCGCGCCAACAGAATCGCTGATGCGCTCTGAAGAGCATACACAGAACTCGACTCTCCTAGTGCCTCGAGCAGAACGACATGTCCAACATGTATTACCGGCTGAACCGCTCGTGACCGAGGTAGGAGACGCTCAGGTTAATGCACCCTCCAGACCAGAGGAGAAGCAGCCTATTATGGAGGAACCACACAACGTTTTCGCCGAAATTCCTACCTATGGACCAGAAAACGATGATGAGATAGTGGAGGAAGATGCGGGACAATCATGTTCTGATTATTCAGTGCTCACTCTTGAGCACCCAATCAACACATCGGGTCCACATCCCGTCAATATCACGCAGTCCAAGTCGAATGCTGATTTTACATTTGCGCCACCATCACTTGACACAATGGATGCCCAATCGTGCGAAGGTTCGGCCTTTCAAAAAAGTGATGGTTGGAACAGTCTTGTTTCCGCTCTGCAAACAGAGGATACTGCGGAGCTCAACCTTGGCTCTGTCGATGCGCCAGTCAAGGAGGAAGAGTCGCTTGTCTTTGCACCGACGATGTCGACGTTGTGTAATGATGAAGTTGAAGTAAATCCGAACGAGTCGGACGATGAAGACACCCTCGCTACAGTGCCTAGTAACCTGCCAACGGATATAAGACCGAGTGAAATACAGAAGAACAAAGATGATGGCAACGAAGGGGTATTCGCGCCAACAGAAGTACTCGCGCCACCAGAATCGCTGATCCCTTCTGAAGAACATACACACAACTCAACTCCCCAAAGACCTCCAAAGACCTTCCCCACAACGCCAACAGACTCGCTGATGCGCTCCGAGGACCATACACACAACTCAACTCCCCAAACGCCTCCAAAGCCCGCCCCCACAATACCACCACCAACAACGCCACCTGCCCTTCCATCCGATCCTAGGCCTAACCGACGTGCATGGTTCACAACCTCCCCCGAACTCATCCACACACGTGGTTCCCTTACGCCTGTTACTCTGCCTGTACCTGCGCCGCCCGCGGATCCAAAGCCTGGGTTTGCGTTCTGGAAGCTCCGGGGAACTGGGCGTTTGCTTAATGGGATCTGGAAACCCGACTCCGAGTCGACGGCGGGGGGAAGTGGAAGTGCGAAGGTGGGCTCAGTGCTTGGAGTGGCGAAGGCATTGAGGTTCAAGGATGTGGGGAAGCTGGCTAAGGAGGGGGCAGGGAGGGGGGCAGTAAAGGAGAATGGAGCAAGTCTAGCGCTGTTGATGCCGAAGGCGGTCAGTGCGCAGTTTCATTCGAAGAAGAGGGTGTCGTGAGGGTTCAATTTGCTCTTGCTATCTACTTACAAGGTTCACTCGTGATCCTCCTTCCGATTTTTATTTGTACGCTTCCGTGCAATTTGTGTAGCATACCCATACACTTCTACGTCTAAGTAAATCAACAATTTGAACTTTATATTACTACGAAGATATACATACTATACACGGCTTATTGATAGCTTGTCACTTGATATCCTCGTGGATGTCTCTCTCTCACATGTTCCCCAAGTCGCGATCGATCGATATCTTAAACCTGAAAAGCTTTTCAAGTTCTGACAAATTTCGTTTCAAAAAAATGTCTCGCTGTTATATAGTATGATATGATATTAGATCGTAGATAGTTCATTATTGTCGTCATATAGTAGTGCCAAAGCCGTGGGTGCTATTGATACAGGTGGCCTCGCAGAGGCGAAGGGAAGTTGCCAAATGAGAGTGGTGATCGTATCCCATGCGTGTCGAAGGGAAAGACAAAGTGCGACTACAGAGCGAACTGCATGTGAGACGATAGGTGTGAAGTACGCGCCCTCAGTAGCGCTGAGGACGGGCCAAACATGTCAGTGGGACTTCAGTGGCGTCAAAAGTCGATAGGGTTGGAGCGAATTTTCCATGGAAGAAAAGTTCGCAGAGTCGAAGGAGTAAAGCGGTCTTTTAAGATCTCATGACAGCCCATGCTGCGATTCCACCGATTGCCCCAAGGAGGACAAGGATGAGGAGTGCCCAAAGGCATCGCAAGGCCCATCGAATCTCGGCCTTCCGCATGTCCTCAATAACACGCTTGCGTTCAGACTCTGTCTTGTCCGCCATCCACCCGCACTCTGTGTCTGTATCATCGCTAGGTGCGCGAAGAGGCGACCAGAGGATCCACGCGCCCATGATCCAGAAGGGTGGGAATACTAAAGAAGGGTCATGTAAGCTTTCAAGTGACTTTAGGAGGTGTATAGGTGCTCACAGAATCCGAACTTGAAGAGATACTTGGCAAGTGTGACAGGCTCGGGGGCCTTGAGTGCGTATGTGGGAGGAAGGTCCTCAACATAAGGAGGCAACGCGTCGGCGACGCTGAGGTCATGACGGCTCTCGGAAGTGCGCGATGTGGATAAAGTGTAGCCAAAGAAGTCATCAAGTGGGTTGTGTTCCACGGGCACTGCAGAAGGTGGCGTGCGTGTGGTGTTGGTCATTGCGGGGGGTGGCACAGACAGCGCAAGTGTGGAGGAGGTTGCGAGAGGAGCAGACATTTCGAATGAGTAGATGTTGATGTGTTTTGCGACTGCAGGGGCGAAGGCAGGACCTGTGGAGATGCATCTTGGTTGTGGCCGTTTATAAACCTGGCGTTGGGAGCAGGATTGGTGGGGGAGCGAAGCCTCTGAGGTCGTCAAGGAACGGATTGGCGCCTACAAATATAAATACAGGAAAATAGGTATCAAGCCAGCTGTGAAGAGTTTTGAGGAGCCACAACATGTCTGTGAGCGAGGAATATTGAATTTCAGGCGAGAAGGTCTTTCTATCATGATAAGCGCTCGTGAAAAGTCTCTGTAATCTTTTCGAGTGTCGGTTGGACGGCAAGGCCCACACTTTATTGTATAGTAAAAATTACTAGAAAAGGCAATTATCGAGAATTGTTACCTATAAAGGAAAAACAGCTGATAACGATTTGGAAGCGCTCATTGACTCTCCGTCGGGGGCATAGCTCAGTTGGGAGAGCAGCAGACTGAAGTGAGTATCTCTTCTGAAGGTCCCGCGTTCAATCCGCGGTGCCCCCATTTTTACTTCATCCCACGAAGCGCGTGGATGTTGAGGGAGAATTGTTTAAGTGTCAACGATCTTGTTTGCGTGACATATTACCCCATTTATTCTGGATGGCTTTCTGTGTCCTAGACGATGATTTACTTGAATTGAGGATAGGAAAAGGAGTAGAAACATTTTAAATGCCTATTTCATGCTCAATGGAACTGAAGACTGTGTCACATCCTATCACGTCTCAATTTTGGGATTCACCAAGATATAAATCACACTTTTCTCATGAACAACGACAATTTATCTGCAAGACTTTTTTATTGTATATTATGCAAGATCTTGTATTCCTATTCGACACTGAAAGTGAGGATGTTACAGATGTGCTGAAGCCTAGGAAGTGGCGATTACATTTTCAATCAAGACATCATTTTCAGGGTTCTTGGGCACAACTACGCAGACGATCCACATATAAGGGAAAATACATATTTTTTAAAGAAATAGAGTTTGTTACTACTACTTTAAATGCCCAAAATACAGGCAGTTAATGAAACAAGCTTAAAAAAGGCTACTGTACAAGAGGGTAGTGTACAACTGTGTACAACCGACCGGTCAATTACTTAGCCCTTCTTGGCAATCAAAGCACCCCAAGCGGACATACCCGCCGCCAGTCCTAAACACACAAACAATATTGTTGCCCACATACACCGCTTCCCCCACTTCATCTCCACTTTCCACTTCCTCATCAGTCGTTCCACTTCCCTCTCTGCGTTAGCCTTCTCCGCCGCGGGCAGACTAGTCATCACGAACGGATCCAGTGTGCCCCGCCGTTCACTATGCGGTAGTCGCATCATGAACGTGCCCACAATCCAGAGGATGGGACACGCTACACGGTCATAAGCTCACCATTCAACACTCGATTACAGGAAGCGTACCGAAACCAAGGAAGAACAGATACATAGGCACAGTCCGTGGCTCCGAATCCGGTGTGTCCACGAAGTGCAATGGAGACTCCATATGGGACTGGGGAAGGGCCGAGTATATGCTACTAGTGGTGCGCGCGCGCCACTCCTCCTTCACTACCGCCGGCGCAGGTTTGGCGATAGACGCCCGTTGCTCCATACTAGGCGACGCTCGAAGTGCCCGCGATCCATATTCTAATGTGCCGACGAGGGTATGCGAACTCGAAACGGACTGCGACCGTACGTGCGGTTGTGTGCGCACCAACGTGGGGGTTGCGATCTGTCCCGGTGTAGGTACCATGACTGTTATGCGTTCAGGCGTGCGAGAAGAGGCTGGTGTGTTATACAGCATCGCTTGAACTTCCCTGCACTGTGTCTAAACGCATACGGTATGCATAGCCACTGGAGGGTACGCTTCTTATACTGGATGCCATACAAGGCCCTGCATTTCAACGCCAACTGTCCGGAAATACATGCATACCTATTATATCTCCGCATCGCCCAGCCTCGTGCGACCACGTTAACCGCCCTTGTCGGCGTCTCTGATGTCATTCAGGTCTCCTCGTGCTTGTGATGTTGCCAGTGGTTAGTACTAGTTGGTCAAGCTCGCCCCTGGTCCGACGCTGCCCGCTGAAATCATACCCACACTCCTGCCTACATACCGGCTCTTACTCTATACTTCTCTCGACGAAATTTCGTATCAGCTTCTTCAGTGTTATGAAGCCCCACATCAGTGATTTTCTAGAACCTAGACATACAAGGCTTAGGATGTGGACTTCCCAGAAGCTGAGGAGCTTTTATCCGGCCCGAGCGTACAGGCCCACTCTATATCTCTCTCGATGAAAGTTTATATCAGCTTCTTCAGCGTTATGAAGCCCCACCGCGTAAGCGATTTTCCGAAAGAGCCTTAGACATTCAAGGCTTAGGATCTGGACTTCCAAGAAGCTGAGGGGTTTTTTTATCCGGCCTGAGAATTTTTCGTGTACTTCTTCAAAGAAAGTATGCCCCAACACCCATTCATCTTATTGTACTTAATTTCACAACTTTTTTTTTGGACAGAACGTGTATTATTCCGAGTCGGACGTCTAATCTCTCACCCGGAAGATGGCAGTACAGGCAAGCTCCAAGGAGCATCGTATCGTTCGTTCCAGTTCCCGACAAATGTTCCTTGAATCGAATGTGGGGCGGTGAACGATACGATGTCGCCGATCTTATCAGATTTGTTTGACTGAACGTTGTCGGTGACATACTGCATAGACTAAGTATGTATCTGCCCTTTGCCCTGAACGAGTCTTTCCCATCCATTGCCTTCCAGAGTCTACCCGCTCTCAGTAACCTAGCGCTTAGCGCTGAATATACTGATTGCTTATTCGCTTCAATCCTCAGACCCTCTGACCTCACAAGACGAACTGGTACATATCCAATGATGGGTACAAGACACCTTCGTCTTCATCTATTTTGCCATGTGCTACACCGACCACACGATGACCAGATCTGTCACCGGCTTCGCGTTAAAAAATTCTAGTCTAACCTAACTAATATCACCTCATTTCCTTGGGGTAAGCACAACTGGCAGCTTCCCCTTCATCATCACAAAATAATCACTCATATCCTCCTCCCACTTGCCTACTTCATAACCCTTCTCAAACCGCATCTCGTATCTCTGCATCAACAAACACACAAGCATGCGCATTTCCATCCACGCGAGGTTCTTCCCCACACAGTTTGACGGGCCGAATGAGAACGGGATAAACGCTGCTGTGTTGAGCACGGCTGTTGACGGATCCTTGAAGAGTCCGGGCTCGAGCGCTGCCTGTTGTTCTGCGGGAAGCCAGCGCTCCGGGATGAACGCATTAGGCAGCGGCGAGAAGTACCGTGGGTCGCGGTGCAGGCTATAAAAGTGCACGAAAGTGCTAGTACCTTCGGGCACGTAACTGTTGATGCCGAGGTGTTTATATCTGGGAGCGCTTTTATAAAAATACGGTGACTTACTGAGAGCCGAGAACTGTTCCACTGTCTGCGTAACGCTGGGTTCCACTGAGGATGGGTGGGAAGAGACGAAGGCTTTCATTTCTGTAAAGATATGATCAGCTTGGTATATGGCACTAGAATCCTTGCGAAGGCGTACATTGCGCCATTGAGATATGGGAGGTGCGCCTGTTTGGCATAGTCCAATACGTTCTCCCCCAGCGTATCGATCTCTTCCTGAAGGCGCTTGTACGTTTCCGGATTGCTCAAGAGGAAGTAGATAAGGTTCGTGATGGCGCTCGACGTCGTGTCCGCTCCAGCGATGATGGCCAAGCCGCCTACAAGATGGACTAGACGTTAGTTCCCTCATGATAAAGAACCATGTCAAGCTCTCACCATCGCTTACAACCTCTGGCACAGTTGGTGGGTTGGCGGAAACGCCGTCTTCATCGATCTGGGACTGACATTCAATTGACGAGCACGGATGGGTCAAAAGGGACGATCACCAGGTAGTGGAACAGATCTTTATTGTGCAGCGATCCGCGCTTCTTGCGAGCTATCGCACACTTCTTCGCGTGTGCCCTGAAGGCCTTGAGATCTTTCGCTAGATTGGGGAATCGCAGGAAGATAGCACCAAGCCATGGCACATGGCTCATAAAGATGGCGTTTCTGTGTACGCGAGTATGTATGAGCGACTTGCTCAAATGCTGAGGCATCCCCTTACTTTTGGCCAGCTTCCAGCAGGTGCCAGAGCCCGTCGACGTCTCCATCGCGCATCATTTCGGTACCTCCACCAAAGCTAAGGCCCAGATTAGCCGCATCAGCCTCATGGAAAATGTACATTTGCACTCTCGACTTACGCAAGATCGTTCATGAAGTCATACCTACAACCCAGGTATGAGGAGCCCATTCTAGCTTGATACACATGAAGAGACTTACGTGAAATAGGAGATCCATTGCGCCATGTTGACTGCTCCTGATCGCTGGCCTACGGCTTCCACTAGTTGCACGCATCGCCTTGTGATGATGTCCTCATACCCCTTCAAGGCAAGAGTGCTAAATGCGCGCGTCCACGGTCTCCTACGCCTTGTATGTTCGGTTTTATCACGGAGCGCAATCATGGGCTTAGTTGTTTCGGCTTCGGGGATGCGCCCATCCCAGACTATGTGGCACACACCTAGGTTACTGCTTCGGTCGAAAGGACAGATGGATCAACGCACAAGGCCCTTTTCGCAACCCCTGCGGCCCCATCATGGGTGCTATGGCATCTACGTCTCGGATCGATAGTTCATTGGGACCTGATCAAGGACCCCGTTAACGTTATGTTTGGGGAAGAGTAATGGATCGCAAGTTCTAACAGCGTGGTGTTTTTCTGAGAAAAACTGCTGCCACTCACCAACGCGGACAACGTCACCGTACTGTTCGTGAAGTCTGAAATAGTACGTGTGTTGCTTCCCACCTAGGGAGTAAAATGCGGTCCAGAGCTTGGAGATCCTGCATGCAAGTGGACCAGGGTATTTTGCCAATGGGTGCCACGGAGATAGGCGATAGAGTATGATGGAAGCCGTGAGAGTGGCCCAAAATGTTGGGAATGCGACGAATGCGGCACTCAAAATGGAGCCGGTGTGGCGGGCGACGAAGAAGGTAAGAAGTCCAGGGAGGGCGACCAGAAGGGCGATTAGATGAGTTGGTTGATGAGTCTCTGAACGCTTGAAGATGAGATGAGTGATCTAAACAGTTGTGTATTTAGCTAGGTCACTGTTTAGAGCAGGTTCCGCTTACAAGGGCCACCGCAACGACGGCGAACATGGTGCCCTTGTAGGACAAAGACATGAGTAGAGTTGGGAGGCCCATGAATGCAATTCAACACAGAGTAATTCAACACAGGGCGTCTTATACTGTTCTGGCTGCTAGAAGGAGCTATTCTGGACATGTAACAGTTAGTTGACAACATATGTCCAGGTAGAGTTTAACCCCTGACGTTGTCTTAAAAGCTACCTTTGCTTCGTGACTTTCTCGCGGGTATCAATCGACATGGTGATCATCGGGCTGGATATGTTCAGAAATCGTGACAGGAGAATACCTAACCGTCGCCCAGGTGGTATTGTCACAAGCCTCAGGCATCAGGCCTCAACGCCACTCAAAATGCAAATATATCTACCGATCACTGAGGAGTCTTTTTGTTGTCATTGACATGGTGGCACATCGACTCTTTTGGACATATGAAACACGTGAGCTATTCATTTCAATATCAAGTTGAAGGAACCCATCACTTGTCTGTACACGGGTCCTTTCAAATTTGAGTTGTATTAAACTCTGGAGAATTTTGACGTCTGGTGCGGTGAGTCCGCAGTCCACTCAGGAACTGCCTTCAGAGGCCGCGTCGCCCACAGGTGATAGAATCATTCTGATATCAAACAAATGATTTTAGGAGACTGACGACTTCCTGAAAGATATATGGAACCTACCTACGGTTTATTCCATTCTGACACATCACCTGAGGGAGACTTGACTTCTCACCGAGCTTCCGTCTAGAACGAATTTTGAATAGTGAACGCCAAGGGGTACAGATACCCGGGCGGGTAAGTAACGGGTGCAGGTGGTCGAGGGTACAGATAGGGGTCACATCCTTCTAACCCGTACAAATCCGCGAGCACCAAGGGTGTGCCGCAGCCGCGGCCACAGCTTAGGCAGCTTGTGCCTCTGCTCAGAAATACCTGAGAAGTTAAGCTTCGAACAACCCCAAGTTCAAATAAATTCCAATAGAACATCTACACACCTTGCCGTCCTCTCAGTTTAGTATACTGTGCACATAGAGAGAGCGCCCAGAGAGCCCAAAGAATGCGTCTATCAACAGTGAGTGTTCTAGATCTCTGGGCCGTGTGCGAATGCTATCGAGCAGTGGCTGTGACTCGCGCATCGGGTTATACCAGCACTCGCTCAGCACACTTGGCTTGAATCATTTGTGGGAGTGTATATACTGCAGCTTGACAAAGGAAGAATTATATTCCAGTCGTGTAACTATGCATATGTTGATGGCGGTGGCAATGAGTGGTATAATGAGTACAACCCGTGAGTGTGGATGTAGAATTGTAAATTAGATTAGATCATTAAAGATATGGGTCCTTGCCAATGCACAAATCCTTTATTGTTCTTTTGACTTGTCCAGCTCCTGGACTTCCAGAAGAGGATCGAGAGATGATTCAGGCTGTCGATAAGACTTGTTGGCGCGATCTGCCCAGGTAAAATACTAGATGACCCAACGAAATTAGCAAACTGATGCTGGATAAATACTGAGATGACATACTTGACCATAGTTTACATTGAAGTACATGTGGTGAAGAGTGTGATGCGCAGGGCCGTTGATAACTTTCTCGAACACGTGTCCCGTGATCATGTCAGAATCGTGAATCTGACCATGACATTTTATCAAAAAGCGTAATGACTGTGTGGGAAAATGACGTACGAAGATGGTCCAAAAGTTGATGAGGACGAAGAGCATGAGATACATGGTCCGATGGAGGGGGAAAAGGAAAATGAAAAGATGATATGGCACGGATTGTAGGTAGCCATCCACGGGGTGGAAAGCATGGGAAGCAAATGGTGTAGGGACTGGTGAGAGATCGGTCAGTGGAAGTTCGCGAAGATTGGACACGGTATGACGTACCGCGCCATCTGTGATGTGGCTTGTGGAGATGCTTATAGAAGAACGGCAGATGAAGCCATCGGTGAATCCAATATATGCAATAGTCCGTGAAAACCAGGAATCTAGGTTATGCGAATGGTCAAAGAAATGTATCAAGTATGACAACAAAATGCTCACAGTGGCACAGACGCGACGAGGTAAAAGTACCCATAGGTGTCCAGTCCGTCGTACAGTTTCGAATAGCCCATCACTTCTGCCTGGAACCATGGCAGCGTCAACAACATCATGCCGGGGAAACTACTCAGGCTGCACTGGATTTCGAGTTTGACTTGGTTCTTGAGAAAACGAGGATGACGCATCATGTCGTGGTTGAAAATGAAGGTATAAGAGAGCCACGCGAAGAGGAAATAAAGAACATGGATGCCGATGAGTGTGAGCATAGTTAGTGATATGAGCTGCCGTGGAACATAATCCCTGGGCCACGCGGATATTTGTGATATTGGAAGGGAATCAGTGAACGACGCGAGGCCGTCTGTGGGTATTGGCGGATGGGGCAGACGCATTATTAATTGAGACCAGGTAGACGCAACATTTGAGACTGGTACAGCAAGGGTGCTGTTGAGAGTTGAAGCGTGTGAGCCGACGAAGGCTGAGAGCGGCACGAGCTTCGCCCATAGTTTGTCGAGAACGAGGTCATCTGCGATATGAAGGACGATATCCATGGTGGAATTAATTCGCGGCCTGAGGATAGACGCGCGAGCTAACGCTTTTTTATGGCACAAGGGGTGGGTATGAGAGAACGAAGTATGTACTTTTCACACATCAGTTTTTTATGTTTCCTTGTGAACATCAGGCCACTTCTAATTTTTGCGTATCACGTGATCGGGTAAGAATGTGCTGTTATCAGATAACATCAGATCCGACGGCTGGGCTGCGGCAGGCACTGACTAGACAATGCCTCGTCTCGTCCAGACGCAAAAATCAGCCCCATAAACATCACACTATTAACTATCGTCCCACAATACCATCCGGCCATACACTTGGCGGACCTCTCATTGATTTCCCCTAACCGTCTTATCCATTGAAGTGTGAGAGGAGCTGGAAAGGATGCGAATTCGGGGAAGAGGTTCATTCAGAAATTATGAGGGACTCTACTCATCGCATGTCACCTCTACCGCTTGACCGTTGATGTGACAGAGGGGAGGGAAAAACTTCGGTGTGCCTCCTATATGATATTTATTGACCAACAGTCCACCGGGATGACCATGATAAGACCAGGATGAGACGATGCCATGCTCAAATGATTACATCAAGGTGCATCATCATCTCTACAGCTCTGCTCAGTGACAGTTTGTTCGTCCCATAGACGAATGGATGGAGCGTTTTGAGTGAGATCTTGAGTAGCATGCGCAGTCAAAGGATGATGATATTCGTACAGCCTGAGCGTGATTCCTGATTTGCGGCGCGCGAGGAGGTTATCAGTATACAGCAAAGGCTTGTAGTCAGGGTTAACGCAATGACCAAGCTTTCATTGCAGATATTAAATAATGAACGTGGAAAATCCCCCCCTACGGCTCACCTTCCTGACTTTGCGTTTGTATTTCTACGTACGTAGTAATCGGGAAACTAACCGGGCCACCATGCGGTTATATTTAGTTGATCCGTGAGAAGGGGATAAAAAAAGAAACCAAAACACACATATCCTCGTCATTTGTAATAAAAAAACTTGAGGATACATAAGTCTACCGGAATGTCGGCACAAGAAGTTGCATCTCCCCTCTTCCCCAAAGTATGCGTGACCAGAAGACCAATTCTGAGAGTGTATCGCAGGACGAGAAGAGTATCCCATCGAAGGACTCGGACGACGAAAAGAGTATCCGGCTGAAGGACTCGGACGACGAGAAGGCGGAGCAACTACCAGCTGCCCTCGATTTCGATCTTGGAATTGGCGTTGTGAGGTATCGGACGAAATGGTGGCAACTCTGGTATGTGGTTTTGTGGCGTGCAGTAAATCACTCTACCCATGGTCTTTCAGGATTCCGCACGACCCACCTCCTCCTCCACGCGCTACACTATCTGATGCACCGGTACGTGGAAGCTAACCTCAATATAGATGCCCAGCTTGACATTTCTCAGATCATACCACTCATGGACGCCTCCATAATTTCACAGTTGACCTATACATGGGTGACCCCTGTTATGGTCAGTAACGCGTGCCAGAACTTGTCGTCAAAACCCTTGCTGATATCATTACGTAGGTACTTGGGTACCAACGGACCCTCCAGGCGACCGATTTATGGAAGGTAGACCCTGCGCGTGAAGCGGGTCCTCTATCGGACAAGTTGGATCAATCATGGAACCGTAGGAAGGCGGAGGCTGCTGCATGGAATGCTAAACTTGAAAGCGGGGAGATCAAACCTGGGTTATTCCGGCGTTCTCGATGGGTTATCCAAGCCCTCGCAAGCGGAAGGGGCTATCGGCAAAAACGTGCACTTTATGAGACGAACTGGCGAGAGAAGGACGGCCGAAAGGAGCCAAGTCTTGTCTGGGCTCTAAATGATACGTTTGGGTTATTTTTCTGGAGCGGAGGGCTCTTTAAGGTGTGTTATTGATGTCTATCCACCTGTTTCCGACCTCGTGCCCAACAGTGACGGAATGCAGGTTGCTGGAGATACCGCCCAGCTGATGGGACCTATCCTCGTCAAGGTATTTCGCGAGTAAATTGTGTTAACCATCTCTCTCATGCGTTCTTCAAGACTATCATCAACTTCGCAAAAGCAAGAGCTGAGGCCAAGGCGAATGGCACTGAAGTGCCAAATATTGGACGAGGAGTCGGCATGGCTATCGGATTGTTCCTCATAGTAGTCACTGCGAGTGTAATGCAACACCAGGTAAGCTATTACCTGTCATCTTTCATGACTTGCCCATATGAAGATCAACAAGTTCTTTTGGCGTTCGATGACCTCTGGTGTCATTGTGCGAGCCGCCCTCATCAATTCAATCTACAAACGCGGAGTCAAGTTGACCGGTAAAGCGCGCACTACCATAACTAACTCAAACTTAATCAACCACATCTCAACCGATGTCAGTCATAGCTTTTTATTAGTTCACCTTAGCGCTGAAATTGATGAAAGGTCAGCCGTATTGATGTATGCGCGCAGTGGTTTGTAAGTACGACTCAGGCTTTTTCGAAATCTCACAACTCACACGACTTGTTTAGCATCCTGGTAGGCACATTTATTAAGAGTAAGGCCGCATCACAACATATGAACTATTTTAGGATGGACTGCACCTATACAGGTTACCATTTGCTTAATTATCCTTTGTGTTCAGGTATTTGCCTCTGCTCTATTGCAACTTTTAGATTCTAGTTTGAACGCATGTGTTATGACAGATGGGACCATCCGCTCTGGCTGGATTTGCTCTATTTCTTTGTGTTGCCCCCATACAGGAACGTGTGATGTCTTATACATCCAGGGTCCGTCAGGGTTCTATGAAGTTTTCAGATCGACGAGCAAAAACCCTGCTTGAAGTCTTAGGTTTGCTTCATACACGATACTCTTGTTGTGTGTCCTGATCGATGATATAGGGGCCATGAGAGTGGTTAAATACTTTTGCTATGAAGTACCCTTTTTGAAACGTGCACTCACTTTTTCATTGTCACGAAGACCATGTTGACCGTCATTTTCAGGCATCCACGAGATAAGACGTGATGAGCTCAAGGGAGTTCGAAAAATACAGAACTCCCAGTCGGCCAAGTAGGTGATTAGTGCTTTCTTGAGACATTGATACTCATACTGCTGCAGCGCTGCGCTTGCCTATTCCATCCCTGTTCTTGCTGCAACTCTCGGTTTTGTAACATATACCTCGACGACCTCTGGTTTCGATGTCGCTATTATCTTCTCGTCTTTCAGCTTATTCCAGGTAAGCGCACGCCATCGTAGAATTACTCTTTAATTGAATCTTGGTCTTAGCTTCTCCGGCAACCGATGATGTTCCTTCCACGTGCTTTGTCCGCAACTGCGGATGCGCGAAACGCTATCTATCGCCTGACAAAGGTCTTTCACGCTGAAATTATGGAAGACGTCGCATTCGAAGTAGACCCCAGCCAAGAATATGCTCTTGAGGCCATCGATGCATCGTTCGAATGGGAAAGCACTGCGAGTAGTACTACAGAGAAGGCCGACGATTCAGAAACCCCATTCTCAGTTCGCGATATCAACTTGCTTGTGCCACGGGGAAGTCTTGTGGCCCTTGTAGGTCGAGTGGGGTCTGGAAAGTCAAGCTTGTTACAGGGATTGATCGGTGAAATGCGTCATGTGGGCGGCAAGTACTCCTTTGGAGGACGAGTGGCATACTGTCCCCAATCCGCTTGGATCCAGAATGCGACACTGGTATGTTCAAATTTCGTTTGCTAGCTGAGGGTGGGGATCTGAGCACTTGCAGAGGGATAACATCCTTTTTGGACAACCTTTTGATGAGACTCGATATTGGAATGTCATTGAAGCGGCCTGTCTCCTTCCTGATCTGCAGTTACTTCCCAATGCCGACTTGACAGAAGTATGTGGTTTTGCTATGGAGATAAAAAACTGCAACTAAATCTATTTTGGACATATAGATTGGTGAAAAGGGAATCAATCTCAGCGGTGGCCAAAAACAAAGGGTTCGTCAAGCCCTTATATCCCTTATGCTCGTTCATGTATCTCGTGCACACACTAGGTCAACATCGCTCGCGCACTTTACTATGATGCCGATATCATAATTTTCGACGATCCACTGTCAGCTGGTAAGTTCCAGTTTGACGACATCTGGTTAGCATTCTGATACCCCCTCAGTCGATGCTCATGTTGGAAAGGCACTCTTTCATGGCGCCATCGTTGAGTCCCTTCGCAATCAAGGCAAATCTGTTATTCTAGTCACGCACGCCCTTCACTTCCTGTCGCATTGCGACTATATTTATACTTTAGAAGGAGGACGCATCACTGAACACGGCACATATGCACATTTGGTGTCCAGGAATGGTGCATTTGCCCGGCTAGACAAGGAATTCGGAGGTACAAACACGAATAGCCAATCGGACGACAGTGCGCCAGGGTTCGCGTCGGATATCGCTGAGGAGTTGAAAACCAAGTCAGCGAAGGCCGCTCGCGGTGTCGCGGGTGACAAACTGGCAGGAAAGCTTATGGTCAAAGAAGTCCGAACAACAGGTTCGGTGTCCTGGAGTGGTGCGCACCGTTCTGCGCCCTCTCATACAACAGTTACTCATCTGCTCTCGAACAGTTTATGGGACGTACCTCTCTGCGGGTCGAGGTTATATACTAGTTCCATTCATGGTACTGGGTATTGTCTTGATGCAAGGAAGCCAAATTGTCAATTCGTATACTTTAATTTGGTGGCAAGCAAAGTGCGTCCTTTCTAGATTTATTACTCTGTTGAAGCTAACTAAGCATGGTAGCACTTTCAATCGTGCATTTTCATTCTATCAGATCCTCTACGCATGTCTTGGGGTGTTCCAAGCCATTTCCACTTTCGTTCTGTGCGTATCAAGTTTCCTTCCGTCTTAGGGTGGTAATACTGAGAGACGCGCAGAGGCCTATTCATTGACACTCTATCATGGTATGTCTCTCGAAATCTCCATCGTGACGCGATCCGGAACGTCTTCCACGCAAAGATGTCCTTCTTTGACACAACAGTAAGCCCGGATGAACTCAACACCAGCGGTAATACTGATCATTTCGAAAGCCTATGGGCCGCATTCTCGGAATTTTTGGGAAAGATATTGATAGTGGGTTCTCACTGGCTTTACTTTACTCGGTACCGCAATGCTTATGACCTTCAACAGACATCGACAATGAACTGCCGAGTAAGTGATCAGAAAGATTTTGTGACCTTAACTAACACGGTTAATTGCAAAGCATCAATGAGAATGCGTGCGTCTGTCTTGTGTATGCTTATAACATTACTGGGTGCTTACAGAGATAAATTTGCAGTCATCTTCACACTGTCTCAAGTACTGGCTTCAGTTATCATCATATCCGTTATCGAGCCATATTTCCGTAAGGCATCGATATTTTCTATATTTTCCCTTCATTGATTAATTTTGTCAAACATCTAGTCATTGTAGCTGCAGCGATATTCTTTGCGTACCAATACTTTGCTGCATTCTATCGTGAAAGTGCGCGAGAAGTCAAACGATTGGGTAAATCCAATTCATGGCTTTGTCTCTCAACGGTTCTGAAATCATATATCCAGATTCCATGTTGCGATCAGTTCTCTACGCACATTTTTCGGAATCTCTGACAGGTATGATTCACATTCTTTCCCCAAAGATACATTTCTCATAAATAGAACAAGGTCTTCCTACCATTCGAACCTACGGCGAAATAGCTCGCTTTGTCAAAGACAATACTTCGTACATCGATCTTGAGAATAGAGCACTTTTAATCTCAGTGACTACTCAACGGTAAGTTCTGTTTTTGGGATGCTTAGATCACAATTCATCAAATTTAACTGTGTCGATTAGGTGGCTTGCTGTTCGTCTCGATTTCTGTGGTGCCTGTCTAGTCTTTGCAGTACGTACATTTGAGCAACATACCTAATGAATGACTCGAGTAACTCTCGTCTAGGTCGGAATATTTGCCGTAGTTGGAATATCAGGCATCAGCGCGGCGCAGGTTGGCTTAGTGCTCACATATACGAGTAAGCCTTATATCATGTCTTTTCGAGCCTCGTCATTCAAACATTGCTTTCAAATAGCCAGTCTCACGCAAAGTTGTGGGATGCTTACACGGCAAACGGCCGAGGTCGAGGTTCGTTGCTCAATCATCAAACTTGCCAATTCAACTAACTTTCGTTTCTCTGAAGAACTACATGAATGCTGTTGAAAGAGGTGAGCAGAAATTACACCCAGAGCCAATAGTTTCATTGAAAATTCAATCGCTGTTTAGTCGTTCACTACAGCCGAAGTGAACACATCGACCAGGAAGCACCCTACGAGATTCCTGAGGAAACACCTGCACCTCAATGGCCTCAGACCGGTGCAATAGAGTTCAAAGATGTTGAAATGAGCTACAGGCCCGGGCTCCCAAAGGTTCTCCGGGGGATATCTCTCCAAATTAAAGGTGGAGAAAAGATAGGCGTCGTTGGAAGAACTGGTGCAGGAAAGTCGTCCTTGACGTTAACCCTTCTGAGGCTCGTGGAGTACTCCGGTTCTATCATCGTAGACGAGTGTGTTATCTATCATCACAATGCCCGTTCTTAATCCTGACCCTTTTACAGCGTCGATATCAGCAAATTAGGCCTCAAAGACCTGCGCTCAAAGATATCAATCATTCCTCAAGACGTAAGTTGCATGCAATACCTCCTCGTGGACACTGACTGATGATTGTGGTTATTGCTTAGCCGACTTTGTTCAGCGGTAGGGTTTTATTTGATAGTCTCAAGTGGTGTCTGTCTGAAACAAGGACCAGGCACCGTGAGGACAGCCCTCGACCCTTTCTCTATGTACGATGATGCTCGTTTATGGGACGCGCTTCGTCGTTCTTTCCTTGTCGAATCACGACCATCTACTCCCAGCACAAACGAGGACGATACCAGTCGCAGCAGAATCCAATTGGATAGCACTATTGAAACCGACGGGGCCAATTTCAGCGTCGGAGAGAGGTCCTTGTTAAGCCTTGCTCGTGCCCTTGTCAAGGATTCCCGAGTTGTGATACTGGATGAAGCCACGTGAGTAGATGCATTCCACCCTTTCGATGTTTTCTGATAAATCGTATCATGCCAGAGCATCTGTCGATCTCGAAACGGACAAGAAGATCCAAACTACGATCCAGGAATCCTTCAGTGACCGGACTTTGATTTGCATTGCTCGTATGTGTTCGCTGCAATGGAAAATTTTATGCTCGAGGTTGACATTGTTCTTTTCAGATCGTTTGCGAACTATCATTCATTACGATCGAATTCTGGTCTTGGATGCGGGGAAAATCGCGGTAAGCTTCTGCATTTCGGCTTGACTGCATGTTCTGACCGTGTTGTAGGAGTTTGATACTCCGTCGAACCTTTTCAAGCGTTCTGATGGGTTCTTCCGTGGACTCTGCGAGAAAAGTAACATCACTTGGGAAGATATCACGACGGTTGGTTCAGATTAAATAGATTTTTTTATTACTCTCGATTTTGCGACGATGGTTATAGTAGTACATAGAGGGGATTTAAGTACATTTGCAGTTTAGGGAACTTGGAAGGAAGGGAATATATAGTATACTGGGTACATATACCATAGATTGTTGTGACCAAGGAAGATCGCTTGTACATATGACGAATATTATTCACTACTATTCATTGTTATTTCCGGTCCCTATCCGTGGCTGCACGATTTGCGCAACGGCCGTAAAGTAAGGGAAGAAGACGTCAAGAGGGGTTCCCCAAACTGGGACCGTATGGGCGGTTTCAGTCTTTACTACTCCAGAGAAGTGAGGCTAGCGTGGGACACGACGAAAACCGACTCACGGATGGTCGGGCAAGTTCCTCAGCGTCAAAGGAGATTCTAAAGGGCGACCGTGACCTCGCTGTGATTATTGCACTGAAATTAAGTTCACGGTGAAACCCTATAGGAAGATCGCAATTATAATTAAGGGCTGTGACTCCAGTTTTGAAGAGGCGTGGATGTGTTGTGTGGGAGAATAGTCCGGGACTCCGGGTTCGGGTAGCGCAGAACAGCGGGGCGTCTCGTAAAGAATCGACTAATACTAATCATATAAGACGCATAGTGACCGCGAGTTGAAGCGGCCTTCGTGTCTCAGGATATGGAGCTCACACGAGGCGTGAAATTAGATGAAGCATTCGAATTCCCAGCGATGGGAAGTGGTGGGAATGAAGAAAGGGGTCATCAAGTGACCCGTACGTGGCGTTGAAGGTGGCGGAGGTTGAAATTAACATTGCCTCCTCCTTACTATCAGCACTTCCTGTCCAGCCATATTGGTTTTCTGATTTCTCGGAGGGTATCTAGGACACCGTAAACATGGACGCGAATCTCACGACACCCTTGACTGGAACCTTGACACGGTCTCAGCCCACGATCCTCGCCTCTTCAATCCCGTCGAGTATGATTGGGCCACCTCTGTGTCATTGCCGTACCGATATTCCAAAAATGTATTTGGCGCGAGAGCTCACCCACACTCTCGCAAAAGTCTCTCAAGCCCGAGACGATGTCTTTTAGACCCCTAGTGCTGTCAACTCTGGGACCCCCACTCCTGACATCTACTACCAAGAGATTCAAACTATGCTTGTTTTCCGTACTCTGTTTTCTCTAGCCGCTGCAGCCCTTGCTGTTGCCAACCCCCTCAGCCCGCGGCAGACGGCCAATACCAATTCTGCGATCCACGACATTGTCAACGCCCTCGATACATCCGTCCACGTCGCCATGCCCGATATCCGTGAGTCAAGTTCTATGTATTGTAGCTCTAAAGCTGCAAGTGGCCATCATGCTTGACTGATTCTCGTAAAATTTATTACCAGTGATGCTGCAAGCAACTCACACCGCAAACGCTCGCACCATTGGCACGCAAGTCAGCTCGCTTATTACTGCGTTCACGAAAGCAAAGACATCGCTCGCCAAGACACCTATCAGTATCGGATCGACCACTGTTGCGCCCACCAATGACGACATTAGCATCACCTTTTCCGATGTCATGCAGTAAGAGGTTTTGATTCCATAATTTATGTATCCTACCAACAGCTATGTAGGATAGTATCAACTGGCCTCTCCGGCCTCACGACTGCTACAATCCCAACACTCGCCTCTATTCTCGGCCCTCTCGACCCTGCGATAGCCAGCACGGTCACACAATTTAATACGACGCTCCCTGGCTCCGTCAATCTCGTGCACATCATGTAGGTGTCCGGTTCTATTCTATTCTTCGCAGTGACCATGCTTATCGTGGCTACGTTTAGGATGTTGGATGCGCAGCAGTTCTTCGTCACAGAGGGAACGTTCCCGCAGACCCTTGCTGCACTTGGCTTCTAAGCTGGTGGCGTTCTATCCACAAATATATGCATATTTATATAGGTTGGACGTGTACAGACCCTGGAGTCGAATTATGTTTTTGCTGTGGCTTTGATCACGAGTGTTGCTTTTCAATAATGAGCAAGATGGGTTGAGCAAAAAAACTCAAGCTGTATCCGTTTATGTAAATAAACGAATGATTACCGACTCGAAACTGTCGAGCAAAGAGTAGAAAAATAATAAAGGAGAATGTGGAACGCAAAATTCTAATAGGTCTTTTACCGAATAACAAGATGAATGGTGGCCAGTGGCAGCGATTGAATTCGATTGATTTGATGTAATTTCTAAAACAGGTAACTTTTAAATAACTAAAAATTACTATGTATAGTAATAAGCTTGCATCACCTTCTGTTTATAGTAATTGCTATTGTATCTGGATTGTCAACCACGGTTGCACCAATCCATCGTCCTCAGCGTTCAATATATAAACGCGTACCAGCCTATGTCGTTCTCATCAGCCCCGCCTCGCCTCTTTATCAAACGCAATGCCTGCCTTCACCGCCAGCACCACCACATTCGACCTCGACGCTCAGTCCCCAATGCCCACTCCTGTTCCCGCATTCATCAACTCTATCCGCACGCCACCTTCTGCAGTTCCGATTGAACGTAACCCTCTTGATGATTTCTTCGGCTATACCTTGTCGAATTCGCGTACACACGAGAGTAGGCACGACCTCAGTGTCGCTGACGCACTTCCACCTTATGTCGAGGACCTTCCTCCCACTTACGCACTCAAGGCTCCGGAGCCTGTGACGCTTGCACAGTATCTCTTCAAGTTTGGATTCCGTGAGTGTATTGTCCTATTCGAGTCCGATACCCAATACTTAATTTGTCTTTCTTTTCTATTAGTGTTCCCCCCATTCTGGATTATGGGTGCTTGGATTCTATTGTCGCCTCTGCGCGCACCGAGCGTTGAATCAGACGTTGAGGGAACATGGATGGCAGACAAAACCGAGTCAGAACGCCAACGTGTTATCGAGGAGATGCGCAAGACCGAGGTCCGTTGGGCATATCGGTGCCTCTGGGCACTTCTCGTCCTCATCCTGCTTGGAGCAATTGGTGGAATCGCTGCTTGGGCCGTCATGCGGTCTTAAAGAACATTACGGCCACGATCATGTCTCGCCTCCCACCTTGAACACTTCCTTGCGAGGATAGTCGTTCAATCGCCTTTTCATGCAAGGCATTAGCATGTCAGGCCCGCCTTCTCTAATAGGCGCGCGCACACTTAGCGACAACTAGGAACCGCTTTCCACATCCATTCCCTTACCAGCAGTCTCAGCACACCATTTCTTGGCAAAGTTCGTGCTCGCAGAACTTTCACCTTCACGGTCTTTCACTCGGGGAACCGTTGGCCTCTGGGAGGCATGTATCAATAGCACGCACAACACACGCATGGCACGACTATATACGACTGTTATTATTATTTACTATCTATTACGAACGAACACGAAGATCTACTTGAAATTTCTCTGTTGTTGAATTTGTGAGATTAAAGTGGGATTACGAGCAAGGAACTCGCTTGTTATTGTAAGGGCTTCATGAAATATTGCATTTTAGACCTGAGGCCTGAACTGCTATTATTTAACAAGCATAAAAAAAAAAGTATATACAGCTGATAGTCTATTGCTTGCCCCTTCCCCGCGAGTTCGCCTTCTTCGCCAGTCCCGCAGTTCGCGCTTGACTCTGTTCCTGTCTCATCACCATCGCTCTCACCTCTTCCTCTTTCAAAATCCCCAATACCTTCCGGGCCGCTGCTCTATCTTCTCTCGCAAACAGCGCCTTCACAAACATCTTGTACATCGGCCTCACATGCCTCTCGAATGATATCCCCTCATCCACTGCTGGTACGTGGACCTTCATGTTCTCCGCAGAAGTGCCGAACGGGACCCCATCGTCATCACACCACTGCTCCGATACGGGATAACCGCATCGCACCATATGGTCAAACAGCCCTCTGACCTTTGATGAATCTAGGACAGTACGCCAACGAAGCAGGGCTTTAATCGTGATGTTGATCGTGATGCGGTCAGGCTTGAAGCCATAGTCCTTCTCCAGTAATTCCCTTGTGTGTAGTAGATGTCGTACCAGTCGCCCATTGCGGAGGAGATGCATGGTTAGTAGGCCGTCAAGGATGGTGTTTCCAATCGCCGTGACAGTCTTGCGATCAAGGAACGGGATCGAGCGCTGAAGGACCTTGCGCGCGGAGGAGATACGATGAGCACGCACCAGGAGGGTGGCGGCGTACTGGATCGTCGGTGGACTAGTGGGCGCACGTTTCAGGATGGTAGTGATAGAAAGACTGTGAAAGGCTGATGGAGATCGTGTGTTGAATTTGACAGCACGCGCCATTGCCTCCCGAGGACTTCGGCGAACCTTGACCTCAGCTGAGGGGACGCCATGGGCGTAGGCGACACGGGCTGCACGGTGAGCACCTGCTCGAGCGAGGCTGAGCGTCAATTTACGTCGGAAGTCGGCTGCTGCTTCAGCATTAGCGGGGTCAGTGGAGACGAGTCGGTGGACTCGATGCGTCAGCTGGAAGTGGCGATAGCGTACCAGTGTACGCATAAGACGGAGGAAAAGGCGGGTCGTGAAGAAGGTCGAAGGCGCGTTGCGGTGTATGGCTTCAACGATTGAGATAGCTTGAGCGGGGTGTCCAGAGGCAATCATAATAGAGAAGAAGAAGCGAATTGGGTATTTGAAACGATTCGCTGGCGGCGTATGCTCGTATAATGTCCATAAGGTGTCTCCTAACGTTTTGGCCAGGGCAGGGTCAACGTACTGCCGACGTTCTGACTGAAAGACACGGAGAATGGCGATGAGTAGTTCCTCCGTTCTCTTCTTTGACATGCCAGGATGTTCCAGGAGAGGAACAGCGAGGTGCCAAGTTTGGGGTGTGGCGAGCGCGAGGCCCATCATGAGTATTGGCCTCTCTCTTAGCTGGTAACCACTTTCCTCAGCATATCTGTAGACCTGGCGGGCAACCAGAAGATCTGTCAGGACATAATGGTGGAACAGGGTAGTGAGGACCTCGTCGCGTTTGCTCGACACTTGAGTCTCCTCAAAGGCAACCCGCCACCCCACACGCCGACATGCAGCAACGGCCAGCACATATGCCGCGTTGAGATCGGCCCAACTCGCAGCTGCTTCTGCTGCCAGCCTTTCTTTCCTGCCAAATAGATCGTGTTGGACACAAAACCGATAACAAGCGTCTGTCAAGGGCCCATCGACCACTTTGGCAGCCAGGCGGAAGAAAGCGGCGGCGATTGGACGGGAGGCGGTGGCGTTCAAGGACTGAGAATCGTTTTTTTCTGCTTTCCACGTTCTCCATAGTGGTCGGACAATATCCTGAACGCTTTCCTTTGTATCTGGGGCCAAGGTCATGCTATGACCGCTGGAATTGCCTATACAACCGGTCGTGCGTTCTAAGGCGTTCAGCATCAACACCGGGCGCCAATCACCTGCTGTAGACTCATCTGTCTCCGAAGCTGTTTCGGATTCGACTGCATCTGCATCTTCCTGTGAACCTGGCGGGGCTATGGAAGGCGCATTCAACCGCTCGGACTGGTGGATCGCAAGTAAAAGTAGGTTTCCCCATTGCTCATCTGGTGTAACAGCAGGGGCGAAAGCCTGACGTGCCTGTTCCGTAGCCCAAGACCTAATCTCAGGAGATGTGGGCCCGCTTCCCGGAACGTATGTAGGGAACAAGGCAGATCCAAGGGCATTGCTGAGCTCTGATGTGCCCAAAGCCGAACTCGAATCAGAAGGCGAGGAAGCAAGTTTATGCCTCTTCTTCTCATCATATTCCTGCTGGATGCGAGCAAAATGCGGTGAAAGCCGGGTGGCAACCATGGTCAAGATGCGAATCCTGAGAGCAGGGACGAGGGGTAGAGTGCGTCGTAGTAGGAGGCGCCAGAGAACCTCGATCAAACGCGAGTTGGGATATATGTGAAATTCGAGGACTCGACACAAGCGGTTGACAAGTGCTACAGTGTCTTTTTGGGTACCCAGGTCCAACCACTTTTGTAGGAGGGGGAGGTGGATTTCAATGTCGTGCGCGTGGCGCCATATACGAAGATAATGTTGTGTGGCCTCAGAAAGTGCTCGCTCTCTAGGGTCGCCTGGAATAAAACATGTAAGATTTCGAGTATACAACTAGCCCAAACAGCCTTACTAGGCGATAAAGATGTTTCACCCTCCGCCAAAACAACCTTTGTCAAGAGAGCGCGCATGAGCCAAAATCCATCCGTCCCATTCAACTTCATCTTCAACGTTCTCTGCTTATCACGAGCAACCTCAATCAGGAAGTCCCACTGTTCTTCATCTTGGCTTGTGGTGATGACATGCGGTGCAAGTTTGCTGAGATAGATGAGGCCATTTCGGGGGTCGGGAAGGGACAGTGTGCCGAAAAGGCTGATGATTTCAGTCAATTGTTTCGGGGAGAAAAGATGAAGCTGTCCCTGAGCCTTAACAAAGCCATACATAGCTCTCAAAGCTTCAAGGGACAGTTTGTTGGGGGAAATGTTCTTTTGAGAAATGAAGTCAGAGAGTGCGGTAAACGCGGCCAGGGACGACTGTGGAATAAACTGTGTAGACTGAATAGAGTCTAGAGGTGAAATTGGGCGGCCCTTGGTTGAAATTTGAACATAAGGTCCTCCGTGGTATCCGCCGATACATCGGGTACCGTAGGTGAAATGCAGGACAGAGATAGCTCTTGGGGTTACGGGTTTGGACGAGCTTGCATGTAGCTCACGCGCGTGGAATATTCCATGAATTCGATCCTTACAGGTCGTGCTAAAAGTTGAAACCTTTCAATTCTTTGCTTTCTCGATTGCTAAAGGGGGACACACCGAACACGAAAAGGGCTGGCACCGTAGCCGTCCAAGGCCCGGACGGTTGGTTGGCACCATCGCTGCAGCATTCCATGACATGAAGAAGAGATCAGAGCGCGTCACTGAAAGCGCGTCGTGGCGCTCTGATAATATCACCTACGTCGCAGTTTACAGGACCCTCTAAAGGGACTGCACCGCGAGGAATATAATTCTGCAGAACCCGCCAACTCAACTCAGAAAGCCAATAGGCTCGGCTGATGCCGAATCGGAGATCGAACCTTAAATCCAGTAGCATCCACAAAAACAATTTCGACGATACGGCCAAACACCCATCCACGACTGTCTGCCTTGAAAAATCCATTGGCACACCCCGGTATGTTGCTCATCGCTAATCCAATATAATGCCTCCTCATTATTCCATTTCAGAGGTCAATTGGGAGGCTTATTAGTTATCTTTTGAACTTTTACCACAACTACGTACGTTTGGTGTCTTTTTAGTGAGCATTCACGCTCACACCTCAGCAGTTCAACAAAATCTACAATGGGTGCTACTCGTGCTGAAAAGGAGATCTACTTCGTTAAACTGAAGGAGCTTCTGAACAAGTATCGTGCGTGCCCTACTACCCTGTCCCCTTCTCAAATTTAACATTCTAATCAGCCTCTATCTTCCTTGTCAACGTCGACAATGTTGGTTCCAACCAGATGCACCAGATTCGTGTCGCTCTCCGTGGCAAGGGTGTTGTGCTCATGGGCAAGAACACCATGGTCCGTCGTGCCCTCCGCACCATCCTTTCTGAGTACCCCCAGTTCGAGCGTCTCCTCCCCCACATCCGTGGCAACATCGGTTTCGTCTTCACCGATAAGGACCTCAAGGAAGTCCGTGAAATCATCGTCGCCAACAAGGTCGCCGCCCCTGCCCGTGCTGGTGCTTTCGCTCCCAAGGATGTTATCGTTCCTGCCTCCAACACTGGTATGGAACCCGGCAAGACCTCTTTCTTCCAGGCTCTCGGTATCCCTACTAAGATCGCTCGTGGTACTATCGAAATTGTGTCCGATGTCAAGGTCGTCACTGCTGGTACCCGTGTCGGTACTTCCGAAGCCACCCTCCTGAATATGCTCAACATCTCTCCGTTCACCTACGGAATGACCGTTGTCCAGATCTACGACAACGGTAATGCATTCTCTCCTGATGTCCTCGATGTCGACGAATCCGAGCTTGTTGACCGCTTCCTTTCTGGCATCAAGACCATTGCTTGCATCTCGTTGGCCATCAACTACCCTACGATCGTATCCGTCTCTCACTCCTTGGTCAACGCGTACAAGAACCTCATCGCCATTGCCCTTGCCACCGAGTACTCCTTCCCTGCCGTCGAGAAGGTGAGATTTTTTTTTTTGGCGAATGCATGTCCATATGACTACAACAATTATACACACTGAAAATCCTGAGCGTCCCAAGGACGTATTGTTGATCCTATTATTATTATATGATGGACTTATTTTTTCCTCTTACACACAATACTAATTTTTTGTGCTCCAGATCAAGGAATATCTCGCCAACCCCGAGGCTTTCGCCGCCGCCGCTCCCGTTGCTGAAGCTGCCCCTGCCGCTGCTGAGGCTGCACCCGCTGCCGCCAAGGAGGAGGAGAAGGAGGAGGAGTCCGATGACGACATGGTGAGTAGCTTTTTAATTTTGAACAGTGAACGAGGCTTATACTGCTTATTAGGGCTTCGGTCTGTTCGATTAGTTCTTCTCCCGGCTTATCGTTGTCCATATGTAGTCTTGTCGAATAAAATGCGTGACATCTGCACCGGGCCGTAAGAAGCTTTAGTGAGGGAAAACTGCGGGTAGACAGGCTGCAGACGACAACCGGGGTTACACCGGGAGTACAAACGCATCAGAGCTGATGATTATGATCCTCGTTGAAACATATCTCAACCGTTTGTAGACACCATGTTTATGATGATGCAGGCAAGAGAGTATTTGCAATTCCCCACATTCTAAACTATATAGAACTGAAACCTCCGTGTTCTACTAATCTTACGCTCTTCCACCACCCACAAATTTTTTCCGAAGAGCATCGCACGTTTCTCGACGTCCAATCCGATAATCTTTCCCAATCTGGCGTTCTTGGTGTAGTTTTCAAGAGCTTTCAGGAATAGGCGGAGCTGTATACATCGGAACCGTATAAATAAGACCCGATCGCCTTACTACTCTTCGACTCTTCAACAGACTATCAACCAGTATGCAGGGCGGCCACCTCATCGTTGTGTCCAACCGTCTTCCTATAACCATTACCAAGGATGCCGCCGGCGAGTATCACTTCAAAATGTCCTCGGGCGGTCTCGTATCAGCCCTCTCCGGTTTCAAAAAGTCGCTCAATTTCACCTGGATCGGTTGGCCTGGCTTCTTCATCCCCCTCAAGGATCGCCCACATGTCGACAAGCGTCTCATGGAGGAGTACTCATGCCAAGCTGTATACCTCGATGACGACGTAGCCGATCGACACTATAACGGTTTCTCCAACTCGATCCTGTGGCCACTCTTCCATTACCATCCTGGCGAGATGAACTTTGACGAGGAGAATTGGCTCGCGTATCGCCAGGCAAACTTGCGCTTTGCAGAGGTGGTGCGCAACCAACTCACCCCGGGTGCGATGGTATGGGTGCAAGACTACCACCTCATGCTCCTTCCGATGCTTCTGCGCGGCTTGATCGACGGAACGGGCGCGGACGACTTCACAGCGACGGAACTTTCAAAGATCACAGAGGGCATCGAAGGCGACAGCGCTGCCGCACAGGACTCTGCTACTATTCCAGGAATCAAGATCGGATTTTTCTTGCATACGCCATTTCCCAGTAGTGAGATCTACAGGTACGGAGTCGATATGTTATCACCCGAGCTTCGGCTCTGACACCACCTTAGGATATTACCAGTGCGGAGAGAGATCCTACTTGGCGTGTTATATTGCGATCTGATTGGTTTCCACACTTACGACTATGCACGTCATTTCCTTTCCTCGTGCACTCGTATCCTTGGCCTCGCTACAATGCCCAATGGTGTTGAGTTCGAAGGCCGTCTTGTCCATGTTGGTACCTTCCCGATTGGTATCGAGCCTGCGTCCTTCATCAACGTAAGCCCTTCCTTCTTCTATACAGTATGCGTGACTAATTGAGCATACTGCGCGGTAGAATCTAAAACGTGAACCGGTTCAGAACCGCATCGCACAACTTGAACAGCGCTTCGGCGGCGTCAAGGTCATCGTCGGTGTCGACCGTCTCGACTACATCAAGGGCGTTCCTCAGAAACTTCACGCGCTCGAGCTCTTCCTCACCCAACACCCTGAATGGATTGGCAAGGTCTTTGATTCCACTTATACCCATCTGACATTCTTAACATGCTGTTTAGGTCGTTCTAGTACAGCTGGCTGTCCCCTCGCGTCAGGATGTGGAGGAGTACCAGAATCTGCGTTCAACCGTAAACGAACTTGTAGGACGTATCAATGGCCGTTTCGGTACCGTCGAGTTCATGCCGATCCACTTCATGCACAAGAGTCTTGCATTCGACGAGCTCTGTGCCCTGTATGCCGTCAGTGACGTCTGCCTCGTCTCCAGCACGCGAGACGGAATGAACCTTGTATGTCCTTCCTTTCCCTCTTCCATTGCCCCCTCACACTCGTACAGGTCTCGTATGAATATATCGCATGTCAACAGGCGCGCCAGGGCGTCATGATCCTCTCTGAGTTTGCCGGCGCCGCACAGAGCTTGAACGGGTCCATCGTCGTCAACCCGTGGGACTCGCAGCAGGTTGCCGATGCGATTCATGAGGCTGTTACCATGGACGCTGCGACCCGCGCTGAGAATCACCGCAAACTTTTCAAGTATGTCAACAAGTACTCCGCCGCGTTCTGGGGGTCTAGCTTCATCAAGGAAATGGATCGAATCGATACGGCAGACAAAGAAGGTGCTGAACCTCTAGTGGATGTGAAACAGGGAGAGGCGAAGGATGGGGTCGCGACAAAGACCAATGCCAACGGGACCGTCGTGCACGCGAACGGAATTCCGCCTTCGCCCGAGCTATGACAAGCGCCAGTGAGGAAGGGGCTATTTCTGTCCTCCTTCGTCTCTTCCTTGACTGGGTAGGTTCGTGATGATCTAAAAGATCTCACGAATATGATTATTCATGGTTTTTATTGTTTTATAAGGTGTACTTGTCTTTCCTGTTATCATGCGGACTGGCCATTGGAACGCTTGTGTAAGGGCCTCGTATGTATGAAACTTTAGTAGAGTGTATGTTACTATGTGCACAAATATGTAGAATCAAAAAATGAACAGAAACAATTGTGACTCATTGGAAAACGCGCAAGAAACCCTAACTTTCGCAAGAAATACATTATTTTACATTTCCAAATCTAAATGTCCTTAAAAAGACTCTCAACTTGTCTTAACTTTTTTGAAGCTCGGGAGAGAAGGCAACTTCTGTTTCCCTCTCACTGTTTCCCAAGGCCTATTAGGTGGTCTAGCTTCCACAGGGCTCTCGGGGTCCTCAGAATTTACCACAACTTTTGCATCTGGTGGTCCAGGAGAAGTAGATTTCAGCTCCAAGGAGGAAAGCTTCCTCTTGAGACGTGAGGTGTTTCCGAGTTCAGAAGTAGACGAGTCAGACTTTCCTCTGAGCTTTGCGATATCTGCCTGAGAAGGACGGTACGCTGGCCGAGGGGCCTGTGGTACACGCGGTGGCTTGTACACTTTTAAAGGTTCGACAAGACGACTCGTGGATATAACCTGATGTGGTGATGTAAACTGGAAACAACAGATGAGATATTGTAGGGAACAAGAGATGAAGAGAATACTTTGAGAGGCTCCCTAGAACCTGCTATATGATGACCTGATTCTACAGGAAGTGGGAGTTGGTGTGGTAGCCGCTGAAAGGACGTGAAGTAATTATCAAATAGCATACGAGAATGACCAACTTGAAAACGAAATTTGCAAGTCTTGAAGCCAGTGGCACCTTCATCTTTCCATGCCTATCAGCGGTAAGACATACTAGAAATCAATCGTCATATGCAAATACAACTCACATCCAGGACGACATAGAGTCCGTCATATCGAAGACTTTCCAGATATAAGTCAGAGCAGCAAGTGACACAAATTTTACTCGCCCTGAAGATGGTGCGTATTTGAAACGTTCTTGGTTCTTGCGTGGAGCACCTCGAATGACACGGACCGGTTTCCGTCTTTTACATGAGATCTATGAGAGAAAGGATTAAAATAATCATAGAAGTGATAAATGAAAAGGTAGAACCAGAAGCGCCATGTTTCCAAATTTCCACTCCTGGTCCCTAGCTTGATGACTATTCCACGACTACGATAATTGAGACATTATATTTATCAGCAAAAGGGCACTTGCCACAGACCTCTTTGCCTTGCATCTTGTCAAGTATTGAGGAGTCGGAATCACGCCCGCCTTTAGAATTTCAGAAAGAGAAAGTTGGAAGTAAATGTTATACACACCCTGTCCTGTATAGATACTTTGTAGAGCTCAGCCAATATGATTTCGTCAATATAATAGCAACAACATACAACGTCTCCCCATCATCCTGATCATCTTCGTATCCATATGAGCTGAATACCCCAATCAGCCTATAAACTGTGGAGATTGATAGAATACTCACAGGACCACTGAGTACGCACCGTCAATCTTGTTCCCGTGTATGCCTCCTCTAAGGAGTGCATGTACACCGGTATCAGAGAGTCTTCTTCTGTTTGCAAAAGTCGAGCCAACAGGATATCCGGGTATTTCTCCGATAGTTTTACTGTGGGGTCTAGTAAACTTGGGAGATGTGCGTTTTGATGTGTACGTACGGATCGTGTCGCCCTTCTGCCTCAGAAGGTTTGGAACCTTTGAAAGGACCCCCCTTAAATTCAGTCATGTTCGGATCTTGTAAAGCAGTGGACGAGGGCTTGTTACTGCGTGTTGGAATTTAACCATGGCACTCGAGGCGCCGGTGTTAAATTACGCCCACATGACAAAAGAACATTACACGTGACTTAGTTACCTTGTTTAGGTATGCGTATATACTTAGCCATTCCTTCAGTGAGTGACAAGGACAACAAGTTCATCACAATGCAGGGCCCAACTTTGGAGACTCAGCGTCTCTTTACCTCCATCTGCCTTTCCCATGGCATTCTTCTCTAACACCCCTTCTACTTCTTTGAATGCGGCGACGTCAGCGGGCCCTGCCAATTTAACCGCCACCCTAGATGTCGAGGTTGCCGATCCCCCTACTGATTCCATTTCCTCAATCCAGTTTTCTCCTCAGACCGACTTATTGGCTGTCGGAAGCTGGGATAGCAGTGTATGATCTTATCAAATCGTTGAGAAAACACTAAGGTTTGAACATAGGTACGTGTATATGAGATTGGGGTAGGGGGTCAGTCACAAGGCAAAGCAATGCTACAACATACTGCCCCCGTGCTGAGTGTATGTTGGAATCAGGTACTCTTTACGATATTGCACCGCGCGGCTTGCTTACTGTGCCGCAAAAGGAGGGCAGAGTCTTTTCCGGAGGTGTAGACGGTGCCGGACGAGTGCTTGACGTTGCAACTGGACAGGCAGTCCAGGTTGCACAGCACGACGCACCAATTAAGGTCGTAAAATGGGTAGACTCGCCCGGTGCTGGCATCCTGGCTACAGGGAGTTGGGACAAAACCATCAAGGTAAGCACATCCGAGGACCAACGCTATTTGACGAACGATGAATAATCTGGTGTGCTAGTGTTGGGATCTTCGTCAGTCGAACCCGGTGGCCACAATCAATCTTCAAGAGAGATGCTATACGTTCGACGTCAAATTTCCGCTCATGATTGCCGGTACTGCCGATCGTGGCGTCCAATTCTGGGACGTCAATAATTTGAAAACCGTCAGCAAGGTTAGAAACTAGGTTTATGTATGCGTTGTGTGGTATACTCAGGCGTATTCCAGGTGGTGGAGTCGCCTCTCAAATGGCAAACACGTGTTGTGACGTGCTTACCGAATTTAAACACCGCTGGCTATGCCATTGGTAGCGTTGAAGGAAAGGTGGCTATTCAGTACGTATATTTCTTTTTGTTTCCGATCATATTCACCCTCAGGACAGGTATATTGACGAAAAGAACCAAAAGTGAGCAATTCTTCGAAACATTACACTTGATGATCGTGACGCCACACTCGTAGAGATAACCTCGTTTTTAAATGCCATCGTCGAGATGCCGTTCCAGACAATCATGAACAAAACCTCATATACCCTGTTAATGATATTTCTTTCCATCCCATCCATGGAACCTTCTCTACCGCTGGTATACAAGCCTCTTCAAAGTACGTCATGTAAACTGAACTCTTTCTCCGCAAGGTTCCGACGGAACAATACACTTCTGGGACAAAGACTCACGGCAGCATATCAAAAGTACTTATACTATCAGTGCAATCTGCGCTGTCACTGACATTCTTTTTACTTTCTTCTCATTTTATTTTATAGCCTTTGTCGACTGCCTGGATGCCCCGGTTTCTAGTACGGCCTTTAATCATAACGGCACTATCTTCGCGTACGCCGTCTCTTACGACTGGTACAAGGGTCATATGGGCATGGTCCCAGGCCACCCGAATAAGATCATGCTCCACGCGGTCAAGGACGAAGAGGTTACGTCGAAGCGGCTCCGAAAGTAGTGAGATTAGAAACGTATGCGAACTTGCACTCGCGTACTTGCCTTGTTCTAGTCCATTTTTCTACGTGTACATGTATCATTTCGCTGCCTTACATTGCAGGTGTATTTGTAAAGTAAATAACGCTATCTACGAGCTGTGAGGAACAGTTGGCATACATCGTCGAGCGGTTGGCAACGTAATCGATACAGTTTCGTAAGTTGAGTTTCACTGATGACGGTTGCACAACGCCAAATACAACAAGAAAACACCATAGTGCACAAGATTTAGATACGACGAAGGGTATTTTCGAAGTGGCTACTTCCTTCCTGGCCGCTTCTTGACCTCATCGTCTTTGCATGCGTGGAGCATGACCTTGTTAGGCTGACCTGGCGTCATGCCAGAATGGCCTTTCGACCAATCGTACGACACAGCGTATGCAAAGATGCTGCCATTACGGTTGAAAGCGGTAGTGGAGATGGGACCTGGGGCAGGCTCGAAGGCTGAACAGTTGAAAGTATCAGTGGTATTTGCGCAAGCGTATACAGTTTAACTGACTCTTTAGACGAGTCCGGGCATCCTTGTCCCAAAAGTGGATAGTTCCATCAGACCCTGTGATAAGACAAGGTAAAGGAAATTTCTGTGCGACAGCAATGTGGGTACACACCACAGGTTGAGAACGTTCCATGAACGGGATGGAATGAAATATCATTGACTGCATATACTAGAGCTTGATCTTTGGAATTGGGGACATTGTCGCGGCGGTGACATTTGAAGGAAAAATTGTTTCTATACGAGTCAAGATTAATATAACAGTATGTCAGACATTTAACACGATGTGACTGACCCGGAATCTTTATCCTCAACGTATCTGAAAGCTCTTTAGCCAGCGTCCGACACAATGTTACTTGACAACTCACTGGATGGCAACTCGGCCTTCCACGCTTCCAACGGCAAACCCACTTGAAGTGGCAGCAGTGAAACAAGAAACGACACGTGTTTGCCATTTCAATGGGGAGAACATAGTCTGGAATTCGGAAGGTTTAAGGAGGCAACAAAACAAGAGAATATATCAAACGAACCTTGTATGCGGTATTAGGGTTTGTAAGGTTAAATATCTGGATATGGCGTTCGGCCGTACCAACGACCATCAAGGGATACTGGACGTCGAAAGTGTAGCACCGCTCAGGCAGAGTTACTGTCGCGACTGGCGCAGGAGCACGCAAATCCCAGTACTTTGGGTGGCGTTGGTAAGGGCTAATATCAAAGAGGTAAAAGTAAAAACAATACATACTTTGATGGTCTTGTCCCAGCTTCCTGTAGCCAGCAGTCCCGACCCTGGAACATCAACCCATCGTACGACCTTGATCGGTGCGTCGTGTTGCGCTACCTGTGTAGCCTGACCAGTGGTCACGTCGAACATGCGCCCTGCATTGTCTGCACCCCCCGAGAGGATTTTATTCCCCTCCTACAAAAGCACGCTGTAAACACGCGGACGCGCCGTTGAATGAATCGACGCACCTTATTCCAGCACACGCTTAGTACAGGACCCTGATGCTGATACATCGCCTTTCCCTGAGACGCCAGGCCATTCATGACCTCGTAGATTCGAACCTATCACCGGTTTGATGAGTGCGAGACAGGAACAAAGCTCTTTGAAGCGTACGCTATTGTCCCAGCTTCCTACAGCCATGTAGTCTGCCTGTCCAGAGAAAGCTATCGAGGAGATAGAATCTGTGGGGGGTTCCACCAACTCGACGTCCTTGTCGGCTACTGCATTTGTGTTCGACGCGGTGGTCGTGTTTTGCGCCCCGAAAAACGACATGATATCAAGAAGGTTTCAACCAGTTCGTCCTAGAGATATCGTGCGTGGTATTTGAAGTAGTGGCGATTGAAATGAAGAAACTATCTGAAGGGGCTGAGTTCAAAGTTTGAATTTCGAACAAACGGGGAGATGTCACATTTCGGCACCTCCCATCTGACTCTGACCCCCCACAACTCCCCCACGGTCCAAGTTACCCGTATATTCTCTATATATCGCACTACAACAGCTGAAATAAACTTTTAGCATTATTGCAACATAACTCCAGGTTAACAGTGCGCGGTTACTGATGACTTTGCTCTGGCCATGTGCGCCATTCGGATTTACACGCCAAGCTGCGCCCTCAGACAAATAAATTCATGGCCTCAAGCTTGTAGTCCGAGTCAAGACACAACTGACTTTGTTTGGTGATTTGAAATATCCACCAGTGCAAGTATCTGCATCCGAATCTTATCCAGTTGCCTTATAAATGTCTAGTCTAAATAGCTAGCTATGAAGAACCTTTTAGATTTTGAATTGAGATTAGTTGATTAAGGCGTGTTCGCTTCTACGTCTACAAGTCTACGATGTTGTGTATTGATACAGGTATGTGATTGTCCGAAGGCTCTAATAGATCCAGCTACATAGGGGTCCGTAACGAGCTAGGCCGTTGGACACTTTGAATTGTCCATACTTGGGTGAGGGGTTACATGCTTTGCAAACCACGCATCGCGATGATAGTAACAAGGCCGAACAAGGCCGCAAAAGCCACATCTTTTGAGGTACTCACACTGTTCGTTGTTGTGCCTTGAGTGGACGTCGAAATATTCGAGGTTAGATATATACTCTCGGGAAGCACGCTTGCGGCAGTCGTGGGTTGCGTGCCCATTGCTCCACTTCCAATAGTGACAAGAGTACCATTGCTCGGAATTCCCCTAACATTGACAAAGAGGAGTGCGGGTCCCGGCTGGAAGATGTTGGGGTTGGGTGCCTGAGCAACATGCAATGTGATCGACCCGTTGCTGTTCACTGTGAACGTATTGTTGAGTTGGAGATGGCGCTGTCCCATATTCATCGCATGGGTAGAGAAGCCGCCACGGACGAGAACGACGGTCGTGTTACCCGCTGCGTCGTTGGATGAACCTGTGTACGAGCTCTTGGGGAGAGTGATGTCGAAATAATTTCCACCGTACGAGATTGAATTCGGGACACTAGACGGTACGGGACGTGTTGTGACATTGAAGTAAGGAGGGTAGAAAATTTCGGCCTTGTACGTTGTGGGATATGTAGTGCTTGTGTTGACGTCGGCGTTGGGATTGGAGCCTGCGACAAGAACGGAGGCGTCGGGAAGAAGAATCGCAGTGGAGTGATAGAGGCGTGCAATTTGAGAAGTGCCGAGACCTACATTTGACCACCTTGATCCTTTCGGTGCTTCCGGGTCATATATAGCGGGTGTGCCCACAGGCCCGGAGGCGAGTGACATTCCGTAAGGCATAGCACCATACGTATCAGTTTCTCCTGTCTGCTCAGCATAGCCAGCCGTACCATTTAAGCCTCCGTTGATGACGAGCATCTTTCCGTCAGGAAGAACAATGAACTGGCCCATTGTCCTCCCTTCGAGCATGTCGTCGTCCGCCACGTACTCTGGATCTGAACCGTCGGCAGGCTCTGGGGTGAGACGTTGGCAATCCTTGGAGGCAGGATAATCCCAAGTGTTGATATTCGGATAGGCGTAGTTTCCCCAGGCATAGTCGGGCATGTCGCTACCACCGCAGAAGAGAATGGTTTGTGAGTAATTGTTTTTGGGAGTAAGAGGTAGCATCGCAACTGCGCCGGACGCAGGATAAACGCGAGCAACGTTTCCGGGCATGTCTGGAAGGGGAGTTTCGATATTGTTCACGTAGTCCCAGACGACTGTAGACGATGTGAATTTTTTTCTTCCTAACAAAGACCTTGCTTACCGGTGGAAATATTCGCTTGCACGAGCATTTTTCCAGAGTTTAAGAGATATGTGTGAGCGTAGGAATTGAGTCCCGAAGTCTTGATCATAAATTGCATAGTGGACGCCACACGCCCATTAGCAGGATAGAACTCGTACGTTGGCTCCGCTGCGCCGCCCTCGAATTCTGGGTCAATGTTGGGATAGTTGCGGTTGACGTAACCTCCGTTCACAAAACCACCAATCAAGACCACAGACCCGTCGGCGAGTGCCTCAGCAGCGGAATACCATCTTTGTTTCTGCATGGAGAGAACGCTCGGGTTGTCGAACCATTGGCAATTGGTCGATGAGAATGAATCGGAGTCTGTGCAAGGATTGAGGATACGGATGGCCTTTGTGCCATCGAAATCTTGATATTCAGAATCCCAGGCACCACTTCCCGCCGAGTTTTTCTCAGAACCAATGTTTCCGCCCCGTCCGACGGCGCCATTGCCACCAAATGTGACCCAGGAACCGTTGGGTAGGTGCATGCCTGAGGCGCAAAAAGTATTGGTCACAACGTCCATTACGGTGGCCTGTTGAGTCGCGATGTCCCTTCGTCCATATTAGTCAAAAGGACAATAGGGGTAATGACTGAAGATGATCTTACCAGACAGCGCCCCATGCCGGATGCCCGTTGATCGTGGCAGCGTTCCCCTCAGCCTTATCCAAGATATACACTTTTTCTTCATTACCAAGGAACATCTTAAGGAGGCTGCGTTTAGGTGGCCATAGACTTGATGTTGAATCACTTACGATCAGTGCACTGACGAGAGTATTTCCCGCATCTACGAAAGTGCCTGGTGTGTTGGCCAGAGCAGGTGAGCAACATAAGGCTGCCCATAGCAGAGTCTTCCAAAGCAGCATGCTGTGGAAATTGGTGGCAGATAGTGCGGAATGGGATCCAACTCCAAGGCAGAGACAAAAGAAAAGGAGCGATACCTCAACAGAAAATGCGTTGAAGCGCAGCTCCGTCACGAGAGCACGGAAGAACGGCCCCTTCAACTTTGCACATCACGGAAAAGTAATACCGTCCGTTGGCGCGGCCTTTCGTTTTTGTGGCCAAAAAATTAGGCTGTCTTGAGTCTCGATCGTTTTGTGCTGCTATTCTTAGATCCCAACGGCTAAGCAACACCTTGAGTGACGAGTCTCACCTGCGACACATGTCTGTCGTTTGATTAGAGTTCCTGAAGGGACTGTCCTAATTCTATTGTATAAATATTAATGACTTGCTCCAACAGCTCGGTCGCACAACAAGCCTATTGCAAAGTGGACCGCACCGATTTTGAGCATGAACGAGGGATGGCGCCAATGCAAAACACTTCCACCTCTTGTCGGGGCGTGAAGGGTGCATGGTGCTCCATGCCCCATGTTTTTTGTGGGCTGGATATAAGGACTAGTAGTTATTAAGATGTTTGCTGTATTCAGAATCATTGAACTCGCCTGAGGGCATCGAAATGAGTACACGGCGTAGATCTAGGCAGTTCAGGCCAACTTCAACGTTGAAAATTCGAGTTTTCAGTCCACCGAACTTGAAGAAGTCGGAGGACATGTATGGGTGTCCTTGTTTATAGTTCCCTGAAGAGAAAAAAGAGCGACAGGCCCGGGACTCGAACCCGGAATCTCCAGCTGAAACGAACTACCGGCACGCCGGAAACTGGCGCGTTAACCATTACGCTAACCCGCCATTGTACTTATTCATAAGTAGCAAGCTTGAAGATTGGAAAGAAAAGAGGTAGAGAATGTCGGAGAATAATAATAACAAACAAATAGGCATATACAGTATATCCGAATCCCACGACCAACACCTACCAAGAGAGAAAGGCCTGGTCACGATGAGGAACACGAGCAGAAGACAGATGAGTAAGATCGTAAACTAAGGCAGGAGAATCACCAGGACGCCTGGTTTGGGCCACTGGGTTTAGGCAGCGTTGACAACTGCGCTAAACACATCTCCGTCTGAGCCTCAACGTTCATCCACCGTTGCTCCACCGAGGTGCTGTCACTGCACTGGGGAACTTGAAGAACTGGAGTGATGTCCCTTTGCCATCTCCATTAAGCACCATTGCGCTGTTGTATTTCGCAGACCGACCAGTGGCAGTCTGTTGATGCAAACATCAACTTTGGTGTTCTCCGCGGCTGGTCTCTTGGCAACAATGTGGGCTCTTGTGATAGTTTGATGACCCGACTTGGCCACTTTTGTCTTCCATCGCATCACAGCCATGTTCACAATAAAGACCAGATCTCTTTATATCATGCCGACATATGCTCTACCGATCTTTCCACAGCACTCACCCCATGCGCAGGGTCTTGCTTAGAATCTTCTCCTTTGTTGTACGATGACTGCAGACCACAAGTTCTATTCAAACCCATATTTTTACCCAAATACGTCCCAGTATCAAGATACTTCGCCTTACCCGTCCTACTATTCACAGCCAAATCCAAGATATTCGGGTTTCCCGTGAGTATTCCCAATAATTTGGCATTAAATTTCCCTCACATTTGAGATAGAGCTCCCCCACCGTATAGCTGGACAGATCCAGGGCAAACATATGTCACTCTGCCGCGCCTCAATGCCACGCTAAACATTCCCCCAGTCAAAGTCCCCATGTCAGAATGCCAGTGGAATTGGCAGTCGCCTTCCTGCCCATCCTTCTATTCTCCCTCGAGACCATACATGGAAGCAATACCTGCTTCACCAGAACCCGCTACGTGCGCTGTCGCTCCCGAACAATTCCAATATGCGTACGACCCGGCAGAGACCCCATTCCAATATCAACCGCTACCAAGAAAGGGTTCCTTTTCAAGGCAACGTAGGTCTCTGCGATCATCTGGGGCAGATCTGCCTTTTGATTCGCTTAATCTTGCCCCTCGCCCATCTTATTGGAGGCGTGACTACAGAGCCCCTCATATTGCGCACTCAAAGCTTTCTCGGTTCTCTTATCGAGGCTCCGCGGGTAAGCCTTAATTGTCAATTCCCCACATTTACCGACTAAGCGAAACATAGCTCACCCTAAATACCACATGAAGTACACTCTCAGTCCTTTGATACGTTACACCTCTCCATCGACGCATCCAATACGATATGATCTCCGACGGGAACCCCAACCGGCGAACATTCAGCTCATGAATTCTCCGCGGTACTCTAACAACATTGACTGGTACCAGGTCGCCACAAATCCGCCGGTGCACGAGCTTTCCCTGTATCATGCAAAGCTGCCTTGGACCATCACTGTTCGAGCAACGCAGACGAACGGGATCACCATCGGTGACATTTTCGATCAGATTCATAGTAATCTCGCAACCACGGTCTCCCGGCAAGATTTTTACAATGTCTCATTGAATTCTTCGGACCGCGAGGAAATGGTGACGGCATTCTGTTACCGTGGTGGTACGGAAACGGAAAATGGCATTCTTCGCTTGGATTTTCTTGGGTTTGATGTGGTTTTCCTGGGTCTTGCAAAGAGAAAGAATGGTGTCTTGGAGATCATGACGGCCCCTGTATCACCTCCCTGAATGTTGAGGGCCTATCATTATTGATATTGTATTGTTAGCTACGTTTTTTCGGTGTTGTAACATAGTTTGCTTTCTTAGAGTGAACCTTGACGAGTACTTACATGGAGAGTAGCAATGACCAGCAAAGGACTTCGTCTACATATTTTATAAGTGTACAAGTACTTACTTACATGTACTAACTACACTATGTCCTTATTTACTTCAACTATAACATTCTCAGTGTAGGTCAATACCGATGGGTCACGACCTTTGCTCCCTCCAACTGCCATCCAGGGAATCCTCGACCAAGAAGTCGTACCAAAACCACGCAATAGGTGCCGTCGAAAGATGCCACAACGCATGGGCGTCGATGATTCTACCCCAGGGAGGGAAATCAAATAGCTCCAATGATGTCGCAGCTGTTGTAAGCGCCACAAAAATGGCGGCTTTGTAAACATAACTGGGCCGATAGGATTTGGGAAAAGATGGAAACCTTCGAATGACCGGTGTCGGAAAAGCATAGAGCAGCCACAACGCGTTGTGCGTGAGACCGACTACGAGATTAACTGTCATATTGTAGGTGTAGTCGAACCGCGGAAGAAGAGTCAGATACGAAATATGAGCCAAGTATGCAATGATACACAAGAAAGACCAGGACTTGTATGTCAGGCTTGAGTAGGAGGCATTTGAGATTGTAAGGCGAGGTTGGCGCAGTGGATATATGTGAAAGAGTCGGATGACAGTGTAGTACAGAGCATAAAGAATGGCAAGAGCAGCGGAAAAGTAGTCCAGTTTCTCCGTGAGAGGAAGGTCTATACAGGATACTGAGTATGAGACGAAGCTTACCATGTGGGCTTGAACGGAACTTGCCTCGTGTATGAAATACAGACGACCAGATCCACGCGTTGATACTGGTGAAGGACCAAGTCAAGTAGTATGACCGCATCGGATGGTAATTTGGGACTCGTCTCTGCACCTTCTGCGCGCCTTGAACATGGCACCAGAGGTTCAGCAGAGAAAACGCGACGGAAGCTGGCTCCTGCATGCCAGCAAGACGCCAAAATGGCCACTTTCCGTAGTACTGCTGAATGGGTGCCTCTAATTGTGAATCACGGTCCGTTATATCATGCATACAAGCATATTTGCAATCGTCTTCACACGTCCATCGTGTGAATTGCAGAGCGAGAGACAGAGGTGCAGTATGTGTCCTTGATTGGCAACGGTTTACGGCGGAACAACCATCGACGCAGGTCTGGAAGTCGATTGATCTGTCTCCTGAAGAGGCGAGTCCGATTCCACATAGTGCTGCAATGAAGAGCGCTCGCAAGTTCTTGTGCATTGTGGCGAGGAGAGAGAAATGACGATGCAGTGATTACTCGTAGTAGTTGTCAGGCCGGGTTAGGAACACTGAAGATAGTAGCGGAAGGAGTTGAAGTTCTTGCGCATCAACGCGACGCGTGAGAACAAATTTCTTCAGCCGTTCGCGGCTCAGCGGGCGCCTCCTCACATGCAATTTACAAACAGAAGACGTGAAAACTGTACTCATAGAGATCGCACTCCACTAGATTCTCATACTCTGTATTGTATGCATTTCGGTGAGCAGACCTAAACTTACAGTGCAAATTTCACAAACCATGTCTGACATCCCATGTCCTCCAGCTTCCTGATAACCTTATACTCCACACATTCATAACTACTGCTAATCATCTCTCGACATGGTTCGCACTTCACAGGCTACAACTTTCTCATCTTCTCCCTACTTTTTTGACCGTGGTACGCACGGCACTGCCCAACCCATCACAGAGCGCATTAATGTGGGTTTAATGACTCTCGCGAATATCATCGCTCTACTGAAGAGAAACATCACCAAGCCACATTCACGGCCTATTGTATCATACTATTCACCTTTAGGAGTGGGCGGACACCATTACGGGGTATGATGTCCGTATTAATTGAATTATTGTATCTCACATGTATGCTAGGAACGACATCCAATGAAGCCTCACCGTCTGACCCTCACTAACGCCTTGGTAATGGGGTATGGACTTGACAAGCAAATTCACAACATATATGACCCCCGACCTGCAACTCAGGCTGAACTTGAAGCGTACCATGATCACGACTACATTGATTTTCTCACCAGGTAAGTATATGGCTCATATTAGTTCAATAAGGTTTCTGAGCTTTTCCCCCAGAGTCACTCCAGGGAACCAGGCTCAAATGAGACAGATGATTGATGTGTTTAATTGCGTCGAGGACTGCCCTATTTTTGCTGATATGTTTGACTTTTGTCGCATGTACGCTGGAGGCTCTCTTGCTGGCGCTCGTAAACTTTGTGCTGGTACTACAGACATTGCTATCAACTGGTCTGGGGGTTTGCATCACGCGAAACGTGGTGAAGCGAGCGGTTTCTGCTACGTTAATGATATCGTACTTGCTATCCTCGAACTCCTCAGGTCCGTCTTCCGCCAAATTGATTTAGTCCGTCTCTGACATAGAACCGTTTCTGAAGGTATCATCCACGCGTATTGTACATTGACATAGATATCCATCACGGTGACGGGGTTGAGCTTGCCTTTTATCAAAGTAACCGAGTGATGACTGTCTCCTTCCACAAGTACACTGGAGACTTCTTCCCTGGTACCGGAAAGCTAGACGACAATGGCAATGGACCTGGCAAGCACTTCTGCCTAAACGTCCCCTTGCAAGATGGTATTGATGACGATATGTACCTTTCCATCTTTAAAACCGTCATAGATGACACTGTTACTGCCTTTCGCCCTTCCGCCATTGTCCTCCAATGTGGTGCCGACTCTCTGGGGTGCGATCGCCTTGGTGCCTTCAACCTCTCTATTGCAGCACATGGTGAATGCGTTAATTTTGTGCGAAAATATAACGTCCCTCTGCTCGTTGTCGGTGGAGGAGGCTATACAATAAAAAATGTTAGCCGATGCTGGACTTATGAGACCGCTGTGCTAGTGGGTGCCACAATACCGGACGAGCTTCCTGCAACAGTCTACGATTCCTTCTTCGAAGACTCACACTGGAAGCTTCATCCACCGCTTACCGGAAAAGTGGATAATCAAAACTCTGCTGCATCGTTGCAGCGTATCACGATCAGTATACGAAACAAACTACGGTATCTTCAGGGTGCTCCCAGTGTTGCAATGCAGGAGATACCCCCCGATTTATTAGGATTGATGGGTGACGAGGATCGCAACGCCGAGGAGAGAGATGAAGAGGCTAGAGGAACGGGTAGAGTAGGAGAAGTCAGGGCAGATTCTAGTGCGGCACGAAATGAGTTTTTTGAAGGGGAAAATGACAACGATCGTGATGAGGATGAGGTACAGCCCGCACCTACTGTCCGAGGGCGAGGTACTCGTAGGGGTGGACGAGGCGCGAGGCGCGGGAGAGGGCGCGGGAGAGGCAGAGGAAGTGTTGCGGTTCCTGCTCGCGAAGACGGCGATGAGGACGTGGAAGAGGCGAATATGCCACCAATACGCCGAGGACGAGGACGGGGAAGGGGAAGGGGCCGCGGGAGAGGGAAGGCTGTGGATAAGGATAAAGACAAAGAAGACATCAATCCTACCGCCGACTCGAGCTCTGGGACGCCTATGGATGTCGATGGCGATGTGAGATTCCACTTGGAGCTTGTAACTCTTGGCTTATGCTAATGCGTTTATTTAGGATTGATCCTGTGGTACGTAGGGTGCTAGAAGGGTAAAACCTTTACATGTGATCTCACAGGCCCTGTAAAGAGTACTGTACGGGAGTGTATAGGGGCAACTGGTGGGGGTGCGTTACGGTTCAATTTAGGTGCCCAGTCAGCAACCCGCTCATCGTTATGTGTGACAAGTGGCCGATTAAGAAACCAGCGCCGCGCTGGTCTGATCTGGAAACATGAGGATCATCTTGAATAAATTTATAATTGTATGGATGTTTGAAGTTGATAAATCCCGGTGGAAATAAGGATTTCCGAGTAGCCGTTCTACCGCCTGTACCAACAGTGCCTGCACAAGTACCTGCCTAGCACTTCCGCAAAATAGAGCCATTTATCATTCTAAGGATTGACATGAAACTTAGCAACCAGCCTTATGTTATTATGTTGAGGTAAAATAGGTAACTTTTTTAGGCCACTAATCATTCGCACCCGTACAGTGAGATGATATGATCGGAAGTACCACAGAACTTGTTATAGGCAGTATGTAGAACGAAACGCCAATAGCCTTCAAATTGCGAATCTGTCACGTCACTTATATACCTCGTCCATATGGGGGTAAAATAAACGCGAAAAGACTCCTTGCTTGCACGGTAAGGTCGGCCCGGGTGACACCGGTCATCAAAACAGTCAACCAAAAAAGTTTGGCCAGTATCAAGAACCGCAGAAAAGACGTTTACCATGTCGACGGCAGCTTCGACGACAAATATCAAGGTTAGCTTGTAGTTTAGCAGGACGACGCGAACATTTCATGATCCTTACAGCGTAGTATTGTATAGGAGAAGACCAAGGCGAAACAAAGATATCTTCGACGTAAAAAGGAACGCAGAAAACACAAGACCAAAGCATCTGCAGGTCCAGAAAAAGTTTCAGAGAAAAAGGGAGAGTCTGATGAAGACGATGGAGACGATGCGGCATCAGATACTCGTGTCGACGACAACGTTGAGTTGAACGCTACAGAAGAAAAAGAATCAGCGAACCCGCCCAAGAAGCGGAGAAAAACTACTGCTGTCGAAGAATCAGAGGTGGTGGTGTTCGACGTTGAGGACCTCGCGCAGAAGCATCCAGAACTTTCTGTGGAACCAGTTCACTCTCCAGCCACCCTCCCGTCCTTTCCCTTACCCGCTCTCCCCGATGCTCCCTCAAAATCTGTCTTGGCTTTACAGGGCTTAGATCAGGCATTGGTGGATGCGGAGCTCATTGATCCAACGACGTTGTTGCCCATTCCAGATGGAGCGGATGAGGGTGGCACGCATCTGGGTGAACGTACGAGAAAGCGGCTACATGAGCTAGGTATCACGGAACTCTTTGCTGGTAAGTGTAGTGGTTCTTTCTCATCGTTTCTGAGGTCCTGATACATCCTTCAATATTAGTTCAGACACGTCTCCTTCCATTTCTGCTTCCAAGAGATCCTTTCCAAAAGGCTCTCTATCAACCATACCAACCTCCGCGGGATGTTTGTGTCTCTGCTCCTACTGGTAGTGGCAAAACGCTGGCCTATGTTTTGCCTATTATAGAGGTACCTTATCACGCTGTCTCTTTCTTCCGCCTAGTAAACGCTTGTGACAGGTGTTGTCAACCCGAATAGTCACTCGTCTACGTGCATTAGTTGTCGTTCCTACCCGTGATCTCGTTATGCAAGTCAGAGAAACCTTCGAAGCCCTCGGCAAGGGAAGGGGTCTCCAGGTTCAATCTTTACTTATGTGTTCATTTTATTTGTCTGATGGTTCTCTGTAGATTGGCACTGCAACTGGACAGCAATCCTTTTCTCATGAGCAGTCTCAATTAATAGCAGACAAGTCATCAGAGTGAGCTCGGTTGTATCTTAAGACGGTTTCGAGCTGACGTTCCCAGTCTGAAAGGCGGTTCTAGCAAAGTTGATATCTTGATATGTACACCAGGAAGATTGATAGACCATCTTCATGGAACGCCGAACTTTTCTTTACAGCATCTTCGCTTTCTTGTAAGTGGTGTGACATATTTGTATATCGCATACTGTGTCTCAAACGATTTGTAGGTAATCGACGAGGCTGATCGTCTACTTACACAGTCATTCCAAGACTGGCTGGTTCAGGTTTTAGCAGCCACGCGGCCGCCTCCGCCAAGTCATGAATTGACCCAGTTACGCTCCCCGCGTCAACCAGCCATGGATGCAGTCGCGCCGGCATTCCTTCACACCCTTCCTTTTCCAGTAGTTCCCATCTTTCCGACGGAAACGAGAGCCTCCTCTTGTCAAAAACTGCTATTCTCCGCCACGCTCACGCGTGATCCCGGAAAAATTGCTGCTTTGAAATTGCGAGACCCCAAATATTTTGTGGTACAGGGGAGCAAGAAAGCGGGCGTCCTAGATGTTGTTATGGAGAAGTTCTCCATGCCCGCGACTTTAACGGTGAGGCCATCCTGCTCTGCTCAAGGGATGCATATCGCTCACGGTGTCTTAGGAACATATGGTTATCTGTGAATCGTCGCAAAAACCATTGATTTTCTTCCATCTTTTGCTCGCTCATGATGTCACAAATGCTTTGGTGTTCACCAAATCCGCCGAATCTACCTCCAGACTTGTCCAGTTGTTTGATTTTTTCGAGAAGGCGAGAGCACAGAGTGTCATGACCGGTGCTGTTCAAAAGATTGTTGTTCGTGCCTACTCGAGCGACCTTCCTGCGAATGAACGGAAGGCTATCTTGGATAAGTTCAAGGCACAGGAAATTCAGATGTATGTCGCAATCTGTCATTCTTTCTTTAGCTACCATTCACATAGTGTTAGTTTGGTGTGCTCCGATCTGATCTCCAGAGGAATCGACATTAGTCATGTTTCGCACGTAGTGAGTTATGATGTGCCTGTGGATATGCGCAAGTATGTCCATCGTGTTGGACGAACTGCACGTGCAGGACGTACAGGAGATGCCTGGACTTTGGTGGAGGAGCAAGAGGTAAGTCGACTGTCAGGCTACTGAATGAGAGCTAATATTGTCCAGGCACGATACTTCAAGGGCATTCTTCGTGAAGCGGATCACATTGACAAGGTCAAAAGGCTCCGAGTGGGAGAAAAGGAACTTGCGCCATGGTTGTCAGATTATGAGGTTCGTGTCAGGGTCAGGGTCACACTCTACCAAGCATGACTTATTTTTTTTTTGTAGATCGCATTGGGGAATTTAAAACAGACGTATGCAAGGTAACTCTGCCCAGATAGTCGGGCACGTACGTCTATGTATATGTTCTGTACAATAATATAGACATCAGAAAACGCGTCAGAGAAACGACATTGGGTATTTTCCGAATTTCGAGAGTTCATATCTTACCCAAGCAGGCCTTTGACATAACGCAACAAATCCTTGCCCTGAACACCGCTCTGTCAGTTTCAGGAATGATATAAATTTATAATACGCACCCCACGCTTTTTCACGCCAGCTACCATTGCTTTGATGCCATCTACCTCCATGGATTCATCAGTGACCGCATTCCTTCTCAGCCTATCTACAAAATCTAGACCGAGCCTCTGCCGCTGGCCAACTCCGTGACGCAAAAGAACAGTAAGCAGTGCACGCCAACCTTCCAGGGCAGAACTCTGGCTATTCGCCGCCGAGACTGAGTTTGACCTGGACAGAGCGTTTGATGATGCAGTGGAGGAATTTGGAGGTGTGGGCAGTGTTGGAATTATTGTTGAACGTACAACATAAGGACAATATGCACGGTGTTCTTTCAGGACGTCGAAGGGACGTTGGGTATTGCCTTTCTTGGTAGGTGTTGCGAAAACAGAGGTAGCGACAGATTCTCTTGTAGATTCCATTGTAATATCAGTGTCATTTGAGCCATGCAGCGTGGTATGGTGTTTTTCGGCCATGCTTTTCGACGATTCAGGGCTGAACGCCCAAAGTCCAATACGTCGCTGGCAGAGGACGCAGTGCAGAAGGGTGTCGCGCATCAAACCGACATTAGACGACATACGGAATGTAAATTGCGAACCCAAAATATGAGACGATGTAGTTGGTTCGCCCTGCGAAGAAAGAGGGGCGGGTGACATTGACCGTCCTGATGCTCCCCGCGAGAATGATGGCGAGCACGTTAATGAGTTGGTGCGAGTCAGAGAAGGCCGGCGAGCTGGGTCCACAGGTATGGTAGGCGCGAGACTCCAGCCGAAGAGAGATGTTAGTATTGCCGCAGAGGAGGGTCCTACCGTCTGATCGCCGAGAGGGGACAAGAAGATATCTTGATTTACATCACTGGTATCAGGATTTGGAATTGTTTGAGGGGTGTCTGAGGGAATTGCAGTTGCTGCTAGAGTGGATTGGAGCGAGGTGAGCTGCGTGGATGTCTATGAACCAATTGTGCAGCAAAAATAGAACCTTGAGTCGGTGTGGTGCTCAGGGTGAACTGCCAGACATACCAGTGGATGCTTTATTTCAATATTGCGCAGCCAGGGATCCAAAGTAGTTGCATTGATCTTGATATTTTTTACCATAGCTGCTGGAGACTGGAGAGGAATACAGTATATCGTCGCTATGCAACGTCTCAGACCATAAATAGTCATGAAAGGGGGAGAAACATACGATCGCACTGCCTGGCCTTCCACGGGCAGCCATCCTTATGCATGTCAACTAATGAGGCTCGTTGCCTTTCAAGAAGTGCATTCCCTTATCCAAATTATTCAATGCCAAAACCATTTTAGCGAACGTTGTCTTACCAGCATCTCTGCTCATTCCATCTCTTCCAGCGACAACCCAAGACGCCCTACACAGACCGCAAACTAGCCTGTCTTTTCCGTCATTAGTCCAGCCACATTTGGAAGCCGCCACTGCGTCGATCACAGGTGGCTTGTTTGCGTAGGTGGATAATTTGAATGTTGCGAGACGGGCAAGGAATGCAGGAAGGGAAGAAGGTCGATAATCGGCTGTCGCTGGTAATTGTGGGACTGTGGATGGACCGGAGAATTTGAACGGCAATGCCTTTCTGGTACGCGTTGCTGCACGCGCTAAGATCGCCGTAAGACGGGGAGCACTCTTAGCCACGGTGGGATCCTCTTCTGAAGTTTGCTGTGGCCTGTGAATTGGGTGTGGATATGGTTGAGAAAGGGGTATACGCGTGGATTAGAAAAGCTGACTCTTGATGGGATTCTTTGCCTTTGACGCCGTATTTTGCAAGAGTAGAGTACAGGGAACGCATCGTGTGCGCCCTTTTTGGTGGGGAAGGCCGTTGTATGTCAGGAGACGCTACTGCATTGTCCAGGCTTTGGAAAGCGTCATCTAGTTTCCGCTAGAGCACCCCGGCGTCAGTTGGCGCAATTAAGTTGAATGAGTAAAATAGATGTACTTTGGTCGTCCGTAGTGTGGAAGTCGCTATAGATGTTGAATCCGACGCCCCAGCATCGCGAAACGGAGTGGCAAGTGTCATTACCGCTGTTGGTTGTATCGGTGAGGCCATGGTCATTGTGTATGCATTTGTCAGCAACTTTCTATTTGCCCTCAGTGGATGGTGCAACCACAGCATTCTTTGAACCAAACTTATCCGGCTTCCTCTGACTCTCTATCGCTGCTATTCTGCTATCACGCTCTTCTGCTATCATGCTCTTCTGATATCTGTTACTGCCAGTTCAAGAATTTGATTGTCGTACTTTGTCGTCGTATCAACATGTTCTCCATTAAGGGAAAGCCTTCCATGCCTGTGGATCCACGAAATGTTCAAATGCTTCCGTTTTACCGCCGTTATGTTTACCAGCGCAGTTATGGCGTTATAATTCGCTCTTCTCATCTTTCAGGATGCCCTCTGCACATCCGGTAGGAGTGCTGTGCCTTCCTTAACTTTTTTAGGGCATGTGTGTAGGCTGTCACATTGCCAGGTTCAAAATCATAAACTTGCGACTTCAACCACCTCATTTCTGTCCCTTCTTCGCCATATTCTGTGTCAATGTCGATTCAATCTAAACATTCTCCTTAAGGGTTTGTAACGCAGCGATTAAGACAGGGACAAGCCGATATACAAGAACAAAATACTAAACCATCATGTCCTTCGATTGCGCCATTTCCCTCACGAAAAACCTCGATGCTTCTTGTCCTTTTAGGCCTCGAGATTGGCCGTTTTTCATCTTCATCTTTCCCCTCCGCTCGGTATGTCTTCTAGTGACAGCGAGAAAAGAGAATCTTCGAACGAGAAATTCACCGTCGAAGTTGGCTCTACGGACAGCATTCCCTCGTACGAGGAGGCGGCAGTCACAGCTGGTGCACCAGTGGAGAAAGTCAGTCCTCTTGGATACCATGTTGGCTCTTTAACGGTTGTCTTCTTGGTGTGTGACGCCTTCTCGCCCTTCCTCTGTTGTATTAATTCCCCTCAGAACATAAGCAAGATGATTGGCACCGGTGTGTTCTCAACACGTATGTTTCTACCTAAGGCTGCCGTAATACTAGGTTGCTCATGTCAATCCGTAGCCGGGGCCATTCTCGTTGGAGTAGGCTCCGTGGGGCTGAGCTTAATTTTTTGGGTCATTGGATTTGCTTTTGCGGGAGGTTGGTGTTTCTGCGCTTCAACATCAATCCGTCCTTTGATAGGTCGATTGTTGTAGCTTCTCTTGCGGTCTACCTTGAATACTCTACGTATTTCCCTCACCGATCTGGTGCCGAGGTCGCCTACCTAGAGAAGGTACGTTTTTAAATGCTTTCATCTGCAGAACTGCATGCTAACACAAACTCCCTGAAGGCCTACCCCAAACCTAGATTTCTCCTACCGACTGCATTCGCTGTTCAGTCCGTTCTCTTATCTTTCAGCAGCAGTAATGCCATAGGTGAGCTAGCATCTTGACTTTTTGATATAGGCGCATGTTGACCTCTCTGTCAAATTATAGTCCTCGCAGAATATCTTCTCGTCGCAGGTGGTGGTACAACATCTACATGGCATGTTCGCGGTTTGGCAGTTGGAGCAATAACGGTAATTACCCTTAGTAAGTGCGGCGACTATCTCTGGAATGCGTAGTGTTGATCGCCGGGCGTGACGATACAGTCTGCATAGCAAACACCAAGTGGTCATTACGACTATCGAACGCGGTCGGTATTGTCAAGGTCATAACTCTAATCTTGTATGCCATGCTCCACGCCCCTAAAGTCCTGATCTCATGACACCCTACACAGTATTGCTATTACTGGTTTGGTCGTCCTCGGTGGCCACACGCGAGTAGAGGATCCGACTGCAAATTTCCGGAATGCCTTCGCCGACACCTCGTCCAATGGTAATGGTCTTGCTACGGCACTTGTCAAAGTCAATTTCGCCTATTCCGGCTTTGAGGTTTGTATTAGGTCCTTTTAGGGTTTTTCAATTGCTGACAATGTATTGCCGTGTAGAACGCCTTCAACGTTATGAGCGAAGTCCGCGTAAGCTGTATATGTCATTAATTCTCCTGGTCATTTCCTAACGTGGATGATTTTTTTCAGAACCCAGTTCGGACCATGAAACGTTATGCACCCATATCTCTAACCATAGTCTTCGTCCTCTATTTCTTTGCCAACATCGCATACTTCGCTGCAAGTGAGTTACGGTTAAGCGATTTCTTCTCAGTCAATTTGACTATATATCTCTAGTTCCGAAAGAGCAGATTCGTACCTCGAACCAACTAACCGCGAGCCTTTTCTTCGTTGCAGTGTTTGGGAACTCAAAGTCTGTCAAGGCCCTTAGTGCTCTAGTCGCCATAAGTAGCCTTGGTAACATCCTCAGTGTCACCATAGGCTCATCCCGGATTATCCGAGAGTGTGGTAGGCAAGGTGTTCTGCCGTATCCACGATTCTGGGCTTCTACCAAACCCTTCAACACTCCTCTTGGTCCTTATCTTCTCAAGTGGTTATTGACTGTGATCGTCATACTTGCTCCACCAGCTGGGGATGCTTTCAATTTCAGTTGCGTTCCATCCCAGCTCCATAAAATTGTTAGCTAATCGTTTTACAGTTGTCGATCTACAGTCTTACCCCGCAAATGTGTTCATGTTCTTAATGACGCTTGGCCTTTTCTTTGTCCGCAAACGCCGTGCTAGCATTGGCGCCCCTAAGACCGAATTCCGCGCTTGGAATGCCGTTCTCATCTTTTCCATTGCCGTAAACATCTATCTCCTTGCACTTCCCTGGGTTCCGCCTGCGGGCGGTATTGACGGTGGCGACGTAAGCTTTTTCTATGCGACATATTGTATTGTTGGCATTGGCATGTACGTGACTCCCTACTTCCGAAGTTGGTGCTTTCTCACCCTCGATACTAGTCTTGTGATATCTGGTCTTGTGTACGCACTTTGGATTCATATCCTGCCCAAATTTGGCGGCTATGCAATCCGGCAACTCGTTGAGAATCTAGATAACGGCGCCTCCACGAATAGGCTAGTCAAGGTTCCAATTGCCGATCTCGAGCAGTGGGATGCTACACACGACAAACAAGGACATGTTATCAATGGACAGGGGAAAGTCCAATTGGAACGTGTCAATATATGAGTAATGTATAAGGCGTTCAGTACCTGCAAATCACTTCTTGAATACTATGTCTACTATCAAATTCTCGTTGATATCAACGGTCGCGGTCAATTAGCTTAACGCTCAAGCTCAAGTTGCATCCATTGGTCATCGTCAGGCGCCCTCTTCACTCGCCAATTTGGTGTCATACTGGTGTCCTGCTGACGTCATAGATGGTTGATTATGAATGATGACAAGATCGCGAGTCACTAGATTTTTGACAAGGGTTTCTAGAAGTCTCAAAAGCACAGCCCTCGATTATGTAAGGTTTTAAAGGAACTTGGAACAATTTGAATCACCAATCACTCGAGCCAGGCTGGTGGGCAAAAACATCGAATTAACAGATTCAAGACCTTGACTAGTATGTAGCTACAAAGACACATCGTAGGGACTCGTGTGTATAGAGTGATGAAGAAGTATAGTAGTTATAAGATACAAAATGGGTATAGACATCGATGTACGTACATGAGGGTATGAATGAGACATTCTTGATTGTGCATGCATGTGGGATTTATTTCTTGTTTACTAGTTGCTATTATAACCTAAGTTATTCAACGCTCGCGTGTCTAGGTGGTTGTAGTATTGGATGAGAAGCGAATGAGTTGCCGTAAATTTGGAAGTTGGAATATGGTATCGAGAAAAAGCGCTATTAGCTAGAAAAGTGCACATTAGGGTAAAGGGCAACTCTCACTCCCTTCTCACCCGAACAAAAGAAAAGTGAAGAATAGAAGTACTTAGACGGCATGTTGATTGCCTGTGCCATAACGTTGATACGCGGGGTCATCGTGTGGTGTGTCTGGATGTAGTTGCAATTTGCCCTCCCATAGGGCTGCTGATGATTTTGAAGGATCTGAGGCCGCGGGATCTGAGAGCGAACCAGAGATATGTGACGTCCTTTGACCAGTCGCTACCGCGCCTGCTATAATAGTAGGAACCATAGTCATTAGAGCGGATCTAAAAATTGGGTGTCAGTGGATTCTGGAACATAAATATTTAGAAGAAAAGCCTACGTTGGCATTGGGAGTTTCACTTCGGAGTTTGAACGTCTCAATGCGATCTTTCCCTTCAAGACGATAGAGGACGACCGTAGGCGGCCACCACGAAGATGAGTGAATGTAGTAAGGTTCTCCTTGACGAGGTTCACCGTATCGCTCCAGACTTCGGATTCACGGTTAGCGGTGGGGAGGACTTCGGGTCTACCAAGAAGACCAAGCTTCTTGAAAACTTTTTCAAACGGTTCGTTGGGTAGGAGTCGGATCAGAGCGCCGAGAGGGATAGACACGATGCCCAGCGCTAGTGAGATGCCCCATTCGCGGCCTCCGATTCTTGTCACTTGAAACGCATCTTTGGCGACAAAGACAATCAGGATTTGCACGCCGATTTCTGTCAATGATTTCTTCAATTCAAACACTGCGACGAACTAGGAGAGGGACAAACCGATAAGCGTGATGGCCATAAAATATTTGTTCCTAAGAATCCCTTCGAAGATGTTGAGTTTCCTGTCGAGCCGCCTGCAGTTAACCGAGTTGAAGATTTGCGCAAATACAAAGGCATTGAACACAAGGGTCTGCACGATAAGGTTCGTGTTTTTATCATCGACAGTGTTGCCAGTGAGGTGCAAGCCCAAGATCTGAAGACCCAGAAAGTGGAAGATCAAAATGACCGTGATCTGGTATATCGACTGAAAGAGAATCTGTTTATACATGTCCGTGCTGAAGAGCGGAGCGGTCTTTTTGTCAGGCCGTCTGTCAAGAAGCGACTCCGAAGCAGGATCTGTAGCAAGTGCTAATGCCGCAAAGGTATCCATGATAATGTTGATCCAGAGAAGCTGCACTGCGGACAGGACCGACGATTCTTCGGTGCTGGCCACTGCCGACACGAACGTGATGATGACAGCAGTGACGTTCGTCGAAACCTGAAATTGTAGGAATTTCCGTACAGCATCATTGACACAACGTCCCCACATAATGGCCTTAACAATCGATGCAAAGTTGTCGTCCATGAGGATGATATCCGATGCTTCTTTCGCAACCTCGGTACCAGCAATACCCATAGAAAATCCAACGTTTGCTTCTTTCAATGCGGGTCCATCGTTTGTACCATCTCCAGTCACACCGACAATTTCACCGATGCTTTTCAAGGTATGAACAAGCACCTCCTTGTCTTCGGGGGAAGACCGAGCAAGCACTTGCAACCTAGGTACAATTTCGATCCGCTCTGCTTTGTTGAGCTTGCGAAAGACAGGTCCTTCCATGATAATCCCGCCAGGTGTAAAGATCCCACATTGCGTAGCGATCGATCGAGCAGTTAGAACATTGTCGCCAGTACACATCTTGATAGTGACACCAGCACGATGGCACTTGATGACTGCTTCACGCACGCCAGGCCGAAGAGGGTCTTCAATACCAGTGATACCGATGAGAGTCAAGCCTTGCGCGAGATCAGCGAAAGAAACCTAAAGGAACATATTAATTTGAATTTAAAAAACATCTCAACAACGGACAATGTACCTCGTTCTCCTCATCGTATCGCATGCCTGCTGGAGGCCAACTCTCAAAATCCCGGTAACATAGGGCGATCGTTCTCAAGGTCTGGTTGGCGTAGAAGATGATAGTCCGGCTGATGTTCTCTGACTCGGCCGAGCCTATTTCTTTAGTCTCCACCTCATCCTTTCCTTCCCAACCGTCCTCTGCCGTATGTGGGCGCACGACGACGTGTTTGATGCATTTCTTGGAAAGGATCTCCGATGCGCCCTTCAAGTATATCCTGTAGTTCCCTTGAGGTAACCGAACCACCACGCCCATCGCCTTGCGTTCGCTCGAGAAAGGAATCATCTGAACGACAGTCGCCGAATCTCGGGTTTCCCGGAACCCTTTCCATCCCAACTCCTTCGCAAATTGCAACAAAGCCGTCTCTGTCTTGCTCCCAACGAAGACCAGCTCTCCACTCTCGGGATCCGTATCCTCAAAAGCAGTTGAGTTGATCGCGATGGCTTCGTTGAATAGATCACGGAGCGCAGGAGGTAGCACGTCATTCAGGCGAGCCTGATCGATGGAGAAGTCGTCGCGGTTCTTGCGTTCCTTTGCATCGGATGGCGGGAGGTCTGATCTATCATCGTCCTTTCCATCAGCGTTGTGTCGAGCCGAATTTTCCTCAAGCTGCCTGACAAACTTGGCATGGACGCCGATGGATCCGGCCACGACGGTCATGACATTTTGGGTGAGAGTTCCCGTCTTGTCTGTGCATACGACCGATGCGTTTGCCATGGTCTCGCAGGAACCGAGTACGCGAACTAGAAGTTTTTCATATGTCATGCGTTTCGTTGCGAAGGCAAGGGCCAGTGTCACAGCCAAAGGGAGTCCTAATAAAATAGTCAGATTATCAGATCAAAGAAATGTGTGGACTAATTGATGACGCACCTTCGGGGACAGCGACTACGATGAGGGTGACCGAAATAATGAGGATATTGACAAATGCGATGCCCTTTTGATTTGCCGTCCGCACTGGTTCGTTCTGACCCAGTTGCACGAAGAAGCGAATCATAAGCGACACAAAGAGAATGAGTCCGGCAAGAGAACCAAGCTTCGCGATAAGTTCTGCAAGTACATTGAGTTTGAGCTGTAGGGGTGTTGTTTCAGGGTCAGACTGAAGTGCTGTGAAATACCAATAACATCGTAAGTGTGATCACGGAGGCTGTAATGACTGTGATACTTACCCATCATGATACGACCATGGAATGATTTTGTTCCCACAGCAATAACGACGTACCGACCAACTCCTTCAAGAACCTTGCTTCCTGAGACTACGAAGCAGTCCGTGTGGGCTGGCAACTGCCCATCTGGGTCCCAAAATTTGTGATGAGCAATGGTGGGAACAAATCAGGGTATTCAAGCTTACCGCGTTTGATGAAGTCCATACATTCCTCGTAATTCAGCTTGCGCATCGCGTCCGATTCACCGGTGGCACCCGCCTCATCGCATCGCACATTGTGGCCGGTGAGGAAGACGCCATCACAAGGAATGATTTCACCTGGTTCGAGGAGCGCTATATCGCCAACAACAACTTCCTAAGGAAAGTAAGTCAGAGGCCAGATGAGGAGATTTTATAGATGAATACGGACTTTGATGTCAATAACACATTCAATACCATCGCGAATTACCTTCACGCCGCGCTCCTCTTTCTTGTCGTTCAGCTGCTTGAATTGTCGTTCTTTCTGCCAATCATTAATGGAACCGACTATGACCTGTGGCGCAAGAGTTTATCGACGTTAAGATAAAGATTGTGATGGTTGTATTTACCACAATGGCGATAGCAACCATGATCGCAACGCCTTCGACCCAATCGACCGGTGGGTCACCTTCAGGGCGAGGAGTGCCAAAGTCCTGGAAAAGACCAAGAGCCAGAGAGACAACAGCAGCCACGGAGAGCAAAATCAGAACTTTATCCTTGAGGGCCTGCCACATGAGATATAGAAGCGACTTTGTTGGCTTTGTTGGAAGGATATTTGGCCCATAGACTCGTCGTCGTTCGTCGACAGAGGCTCCAAAAACACTTTCACTGGGTTCTGGAATCCTGAGCACCTCAGCCTCCTCGACCTCCTCTGTTTCGTGTCCTGACGATGCGTTTTTGTCTGCACCTTTCGCCTTTGACCAGCCTTTTCCCTTCTTATCCGCCTTCGCTTTGTCTCTCTTCTCCCTCTCCTTCCCTAAATGATATGCCATCGCGCCTGAATCAACCGCGAGCGCTTCCTTGCTTAAACCCCTGTTCGCGTCCGTTCCAAGGCCTCTGAGAAGTGACGCGGTGCCACCGAAATGTGACATTGGGTCGAGTGAACGCGGCGGGTTTACCAAGTGAGCTAATTCATAAGGCCGAAAGGCAAATGGGGCAGGATTAAAACCTTTGTCTTGGGCAAGCTCGAGTTGGTGAGTCGTTTGTTCATCGTGCAGTTCAGTACCCCCCTCTCCCTTCTTTTTTGTGCCCTTCTGGAGATTCTGGTCGGATATGGTAGTACCTGAGTCAATGCGATGATGGCCAAGTTCGGAATTTTCGCGTGATGAGGCATCGTCTGGTAGTAGAGTGGAGCCAAAACTGGCTTTACGCGCATGGTTGTATTCATGTTCTGGGTCGTTGTCACGTAGTAGCGTTGAGGTGGCGAAGTGCACAGCTGAATGACCTGAATTTATAGAAGAGCGCGTCGAAAGGGTAGGAGAAGGCGGAGGATGATTTATAGAGGAGTTATCGTCGGCGCTGTCAACGGCAGTTGCGGTAGATGTAGGTGAGCGCAGAGGGTAGGGGGAAAGAAGATTTGTCTGGTAGGTCGGACTTTGAGAATAATGGTCGACATTGGGAGTGCTTTCGTCTATAATTGCAATTTCTGGGACGTCTGGAGAGGGCATTAATGGTCCTCTCAATGAGTCTAAGAGTCGCCGTCAAGTTTATAACCCTTCTACGCACAGCCTTCGGTAAACGCCAAGAACTTGGTTCAAGACAAGTTCAGTTACCATAAATGGAAGTGTCAGGGGGGCCCATATGCCTCTATATCCTTTATCCAATCGTGTCGTTAACCTCGATATCGTCGTCGTCGTTAAGACCCACCCGTTCCACTCCTGTGCTCCGATCGCTCCTCTCCTACAAGGAGCCTACGCATGTCTTAAGCATCCACGGACCATCCGAACTTCGCACTCCACTTCTCACTCCTCACGGCTCAACGTCATTCTTTTCCCTGATGAATCTCAAGATAAATTTCGATGCTGCAAGCTGTGAGAAGGTTGTCGACTTTCAAAGGATTCCACCGGTACGGCTCGTTTTTCGGCCGACGCGCGCGGTCGTGAGAACCGACAGTCCGCCGTGCACAGGATGTAAAAAAAATTGCAAGTACAGCATTAGCGGTGACGGAGAGTTTGCATTCAAGATTTTTTGAGTTATTCCCAACCCATACGTTAACAGACTTAAGACAATCCTCCTCGTTTTCTCGGCCATGCACTCAGTTCGAATCGCTGACGTTCAACGTTCAACGTTCATCACCATGCGTCTTGTGCATGCCGCGGAAGAGATGAACATTGTATGCACTCCTCACGATAGTCGCGTGCATGTACGCCACGGCACACTGGCGAGATTCGAGATTTTACCTCTCACGCCATCTCGCATGAGTCGAACCTCAAAGGGAAGGCATTGGAGGGCAACACATCGCGGCAAACTTGCTGCAACTCGGCGCCCGCTGACGGCCCTGTTAACTGCAATTTTTCAAACAAGCCGAGGGGCGCCTGCGCTTCAGGCTGAGCCTTGGCCCTTTATGCTTCAACGCGCCCTAATACATGTTGGGTCTGCTCATTTCGTCGGCCCCCTTGGCTAATTTGAAATCGCGAAATAAGGACTCTCATGAACTCGGCAGCTTGTCTCCCCCTTCTGCGTAAACCTGTGCCATCGGCCTGTGGATTACATTCCTTTATATCTCCAAATGCGGCAGCCTTCATACCTTGTTGCATTAATCCGATAAATCAGAGTGGCGGATATAGTGTATTGATTACTCGATTAGTAGTATGACGCGCCACTGAGCAGGTATGCATACTTTGGAAAATACTTCAAGGACCCTTGACAAATAGAACCTGATCTAGAAGGAGGCTTTTCTTTCCAGGTACATCTACTAATACGAGGTTACAGCTAAAAGTTTAGCTTGCGATCATCGCATCCGAGTCGTGTGTATCAGGCATAGCCTTGAAGCCAAGGGACACGGGCCCAACCTCATTCAGGCTTCTCAGCAACCGCTTTGGAGTCATTTGAGTCTCGCAGTATACAGTCAGTGAATCATATATTTGGGATCATATGGGATGGGCTCAGAGAGTCAAACGGTTGAGAGACTAGCCATCATCAAGGTTATGCCTCAGTGTGGTCACCCTCACGCGTACATTTTGTCTTTCACATTTGAATGAGGTCAAATCCTGCAGGCGCACGAGAAGGTTCGAACCGTACGTTAACGCTCGTAGTATTTCCCTGAAAAAATGAAACGAATATCCTCCCTTCAAAAGATGTATCGGAGCTCAGCGCTCATTTTGGCGCTTAACTTCCTGCCAATTAACGGGCGTGTTGATCGCTGAATGACCTTGCATAAATTTATATCTAAAAACTTCAAGTCACTGCCCCCACCGATTGCTTCTGAAGCTCGCAACAAGGGCAGCACCGGGTAATCTCCAAGCCGTTCAAGCCCAAGGTCCGTGCAATGAACGGCCGGATATATCCGTGCTGAACATGAATTCAAATTATTATTCAATCCTTCTGTCTCTGGCAGCTATCTCATTCAGCTATTTCTCCTTAGCTTGTGCTACAAGTACATGTCACACAGCCTGTCGTTTGTTTCGTCATCGTATCGACTTTATTGCACCTAATATCACTGCGTGCGATGATCAATTTGTCGCAGACTGATCATGAATCGGAGCCACTGGTACCGCCGACTCGGAAATGTGGAATATGACCAACCAAGTATGCCTATATGTCAGACTTCGGCGACATCTCCTGGTCTGGCACCCTCTGATACCTCTGTCTTCCAAGACCCTCCACACTGGACTTGTTCAGCTTTATCTTGGTTTTTTGAGTGTTGATATAAAACCTCATCAACTGTCCAATCTTTGAGTAGTTTAGGTTAAGAAAGATGACTCGGTTTGTCAAGACGGTACGGCATCTATATAAATGGTGTGTCCCATGATAGGTCGTGTGCTAATCAATGGACTTTCCGTGTTCCCTCTGGGCGTGCACACTACTCTACAAATACCGACGGCAGTTGTCTAACCTCGCATAGTAATACACTCGACTGCAGCCTCGTATCTAACCATCACACAAGAGCCCATGATGGGATGAGTACTGTGGCTTACACGGTGCAGTTGGTTCTCTTGCTCGCATCGGTGGCGCTTCAGTGCATGCTCGCTTCTACTTCTCATGATGTTCCACGGGACCAAAAATGACCTAGGTCAGTGGTTGTTAGTGGCGGCTTTCGGCTCCGAGGCCTCGCGCATCCCACGTTGTCAACGTCATGGTCGGACATTATACACTTTGCTTTAGGCCCGCTCTGAGCTCACTTTTTTCCTGTTTAACTCGTGAACGCGTAGAGGGAATGCACAGTCTCCGCCTGCGGAAATGGAACTTGACTAAGGCACCGCCTTTGTTCTACAATCTTGCCGTTCATTCCTCTGTTTGGTCAAATATACCTGAAACATCTAGATGAATCGATGAAGGATTGACTCGTTATCCATCTAGCCATTTGAGGTATTTGTTTGTATGCCATGCCGTATTGGGTGCCCGTTTTTTGAACTCCTGTTCTTCTGATAGCAATTATAGTGTACTGTTCACTCCGTTGGAACGCTTACGAGAGTTCGAAACCGTGGATGGCCGTCTCCAAATTCAAATCACACGGTGTTGTGAGAGCCTTACTAGCCGTACTAAAAAACATCAATTGATTACTGAAACCTTCGCCTTGCTCTCATTCACCCAAGCCTAGACTGACAGGACTGCATTGAACGAATGAACGAGCGATACGGTCAATGCGGCGGTAATGCGCCCCAATTCCAAAAACAATCCTCTCTTAAAATAGGATAGTGTCGTGATCGACTTCTTAAACTCTACCTATGAGCTATGGGCGCTTGTCTATGAGATCGATCGGTACCTGATAGACGCTGAGGCACAACGCGTTCAGATGGTCAAGGGCATTTCAAGTTGGCTCCGATCAGTAAAAAAAGACTCCGTTTTTGGAGCTCAAAATTCAGCCTCTCCAGCTAAGCCTCGTTTTACTGTCAAGAAGTGAGTGGTTAATCGTGTTTCTATCCGGGTAACCCTAGAGACTCTTGTTACTGTTATAGGATCATTTTCGTTTTTCTGTATTATAAGACCTCTGTTGACGCCTCCATTGGTTCTGACTAATCTCGGCTCGGATCCTGTATATCAAGGGCATATAAAGTACAGCTTTTGGGGCCCCTAGGAGAGACAAAGGGTAATTGAGATCATGGTTGTCTACGTGATGTCATGACTATTGCGAGCTCTATGAGAAACAAATACACCCATCTGAGACTTACTTGGTTATATTTTTCTAAGAGAATTTATTGCCTAGGTAAATCCACAATGGTATTCGCACCATGGACGAAGGAGGTGATAAGCAGAGGGACCACGCCACCCTCTGAGAAGACCACCATTCACTGTTCACAAAAGCAGATTCTGCAGGCGTAATGAGACTTAATTGAATGATATGAGCTATAGACTGTGACTCACAGTGTTCAGGTAAGTAATGGTGAAATGAGAACAAACATAAACGAAAAGAAGTCAATAATGAGCCTGACGGTGGGAAAGCTTTGAACCAACCCGTGTGAATATCCCGATTTAGGAACTGCGGCAGCCACTTCGAGACTACACCAGCCTTCCGAACTTGACCCGCTTAGATGGATGTCTCCTTCACTCCACCGAATGTGGGCCTCATCTCGTCAGGATTTGTCTCGTTCTGACCCATTCTAAACACGAACCATTGCATGATCATGTTATTTCAATCCAGGATTCAAATGAAGACAGAGCCATTCTCTGTCACCTGCGAGGGCCCGTTATCCGGTGATTCTGAAAAATAGACAATGGTTGGGCCGTGGAAACCCATTCAGAGATTCTGTACAAAGATGTACCTTTCAAAAAGACTTAAAACTTTTCCAGCTTGGAAACTACTATTAGTAGTAAACTTTATGATCGGAACCAGCCAACATGCTCAAACAACTGGCGTACTAACTCATGTTTGAACTCGGTGTCAAACTCCTCATTCATATGAATCACCAGTAGGCTCATGTAGGTGCTGTATAACATCCCAGTATGTAATTCAATCAAGCCACGTCATGCTATATATTAATATTTTACCATAACCAGGTATGTATACATTCAACAGGCATCACGGTGCCCAGCCGCACCCATATATCGGTGGGCCACGATAACCATTGACGGTACTGCGCTTACCACTGATGGGTAGGATGTCGGACATTAAGTACCTCAGGCTCAAAGTAAGTACTAATTGTATTTATAATTATGATTTTGACGATAATTTTTATAGCACTGATCATACCTGTTCCTCCAAACAAAACCTGGTAACCGACTTCCTCTTTAAGACGATGGCAGCTGCTCAACAAAGCTGAGAAGGTGAGGACGATATCACTGGACTGAGAAAGATTTCATATCAAGCTTCACAGCATGTTGACTTAAGGAGCAAATCTCGCCGACTCGGCACTCTTGGCGCCCGGGTCCCCACGTAGCACTTCGAACTGAACGATCTCGACTAACGGTCTAGGATGTTGTAGCCTGCTTCCAAAGATGGCGATTTAGCGGGTGTGTTCTCGGGGTCTCTCAAATATTCACCCATCAATTTTATCATGCTATTTCGTCGACGTCGCTGTTGTCTGCCAGTATGCAACTTGCACGAAATTAATGACAACGGTCTGTCTGGATGTTATGTTTAAAAGTCGCCTAAGCCTGACAATTTCGATACCTACTGGCCAAAAGGTAGAAAATCCCGATTCAGATGCATGATAGGGTAGCATTGTACAGGGTCAACGCTGGCAAGGTGGTCTGAGAATACGAGATTGGTGATTAGCTGTGAACCTCCCCTGGAGATACTCGATCGAGCTCCTATTATGCCATCATGGGGTGTTAGATACAGCAATGGTCAGATTTAAATGACCTTACTTACCTGCCGAGGCACAAGGAAGCCAACTTGATTTGAATTAGCGCTCGCTGTTTGGGACTCGTGTTACTGAGTCAAACTGTCTCGAACTCCCTACTTTTTGTAGTATGTGTATCTTGCATTCCTGGGATCCTGACAGGCCGCCATAAATTTCCGACAAAGCTGGAGAGATGGTGGCGCCTCTCAAGCTCTTATGTTAATAGGGTGAAGATTTGGAAGAAATAAGGAAATATCTGAATGACAAAACCTCAAGACTTAAACATGACCGGAAATACGCGCGCTTCCAGCCGAGTGCAGCACCGTTGTTAAGATAGAGAGTTGCTGTGGGACGTTCGGGCGAGTTCACTCATTGGGAAGTTACAAGCCAATCTATCAAGTTTCAAGAATACTACTGAAGCACAGGCTCGCCAACACTCGAGTCCGAGCGCAGCTCCTTCAAAGTCATGCTCTTTTTGCCTGGAAATTGAACGATAATGCAGCTATACAAAACTTGTTTTTCCAGGGTGTATGGCTCTCAACCAGGCAAACGAGTTGAACTTCAATACATGGTGTTCAAATTTTCTTGTTCTAAGTGACGAGGACGGTGAAAGCGTGACTGAGGCTAGACTATGGGTTTTCTCTGCGTATTAATGGTGTGGACCAAGGTTGTGGGTCGCAACAGAGTGTGTTTATGTCTGACTTTGGGGCATACTTATGGGTGACGATCGCAGTCGCTATCTGATAACAAAATCGGATCGGATCAGTAGGCCCTTTGGTCCCGATCCGTCATGATCAATATCTATCGACACATGTGCATGACAAGCCAATACTCTTTAGCCACACTCAGGGGACTTGACCCATTCCCTGTTAGCCCACTATGTCCATATCTTCCGCCAGGTTAGCTGGCTTAAACCCCAGTGATCGCGCCATCTTCGCTACCAATGCTCGCCTCATTTCATGCCTCGTTACAGAATCACTCCTAAAGGCTTTCTACATCCCCATCGGTGGATTTGAGAGTACAGGCGCTGCGATCATCGTTCTCGGCGACTCGACCACCGTTCAGAGAACGTACGAGGCAAAAGATATTCTGGCCGTTGTTGCTTTACGAAGTATTCCTTTGTTTCACGAGAAGGCAGTTTCTTCGTTGAGGGCGATCAGTTTGTTGGATCCATTAGATATGATGCCCGTAATCTTTGAGGTTTCCTCCGAGGAACCTACCACAGAGGTGAGCTCATTTAAGTTCGTGGTAGCCTCAAGAATTTAACTACGACCATCAGCCAGACAATTTGGGCACAGCCATTCTAAATGCTCTTTCAGATGAAGGCTGGAAACTTGCAACTTCGACGCAGTTTGTGATTTCTAAGAGTGCCCTTTCGATCTGGGAAAAGTTTGGGTCCAGCATAAATCTGGACAGCAACTTACTCAAGGAAATCTCGAATGAATTTTCGAGCTCAGTGAAATGGCAACGTACGTCCCATTCGATTGAACTGAAAATTGAAACTATCTGCTCATTAGGTCTTAGAGTATTCCTATGAGAACCCGCCTCAAGCACCGTTATTTATTTCCTCGAGCGTCGAATGGGAGCAATCCATTGTAGAAGGCCACCCTACCCATCCAGTCAGTAGGACCTGTTTTTAGCATACAAGTCCCACCCACTTATCTCTTCTTTCTCTCAGATGCACAAGACGCGATACTTTTTACCGCCTCTCCCTGATTTTGCGCCGGGAACCTTCGATCTATACCACCCCCAGTTGCGATTGGTCGCAATCCCTCGACAGAACCTCCACATGACATACGATTTCGAGACACTCGCACGGCCCGTCATAATCGCGATGTTCAGGAATGCTGGGAGAGATGTAGAGATACCCGAAAACTACATTGGAGTACCCGTCCATGAATTGCAGGTTACCCACATTCGAGACAAATTCAAGGAGGCGGAAATCTTTCCCGAGGAAGTCAGCCTTCCTTTACTTGCCCAACAGAGTATACGGTAAACGGAAATCCTTTCAATATTCGCAAGCTATCTTATCTGCAATACAGATCCGTCATTGTACCAGAAGCGTATACAGGGCTCTCGCTTAAGCTAGGCGTAGGCATTAAGCTGACCTCAGCTGTGCGCACCATTTCTCCTGCGTCTGCTTATCTCGGTCCGCGGTTTTCCAAGTCGGTCGTCCCAGTTCTCTCCATGGACCCGAAAATTGTCACGATAGCAAAGGAGCTTGCCAGCGTCGTACATAATCATCCAGATGGAGAGATCGCGAAGCATTGTGCTGCAATTATTCGCGAGGCTCACGAAAACACGAGCGAAGACCGAGGCGAGCGTCTCATTGTGTGTACCGCTCTTGTAGAGAGTGGTCATAGTGGCGAAGGAGGTCATCTTCCCGCCGTGATACGCGTGTTCGAACTACACACCGAGGAGCAACGTGTCCAATGGCTTAGCAAGTATGTCTCTATCGTTCCTTGATGAGCGCATGCCTTCTAATGAATCCTCAGATTTGTTCGCTTGCTTTTTGACGCATTCCTCCCATCCGTGCTACATAACGGGGTTGCCTTTGAATGTCACCCTCAGAATTGCTTAGCTCGGTTTGACATGGCTACAAAAGAGCTCAAAGGCTTTATCATTCGTGACTTTGGAGGCCTGCGCGTTCACCGGGAAACTCTCAAGGCGTCTACCGGCGTTGATATCGATGTTCATGACGGTCATTCTATTATCGCGCCTGATCTCGAAGATGTTTATACCCGCATGTATCACACCATTTTCCATAACCATTTGCAACAACTAATCCGAGTTCTTGGCCTACATTACAACGGCCGTGGCTGGGCCGTGGTCAGGGAACATCTCGATGCCGTCATTCCCCAAGACCACGCACTATATGCGGCGTGGCTATCTCCTGAGAGGAAAAGCCTGCCCTCTAAGTGCTTCCTCCGCATGAGGATGTCGGGAATGTATCGCTTCGTGAGTGCCTTTACCGTGTTCTCAGCCATTAATCTGACTATCTGAATTCAATTAGCATCTTTACAGTCCTTTCCCAAACCTGATTCATTTTCAAGGTGTGAAGACATAGTGAGATATATAATCCGGTGCTACGGGGCACTTTCTTGAATTATACTTCATTTATTTCGTAATGAGCCATCGATCGCACTGAATTCGAAAGGTCGCACGTGCATAGGTTTCTTGAATCCATTTACAGGGTACAACTATATCTTTTGAAGAGGAACTGTTTAGCGGGAAACGTGAAACAGACGCCACGTGTTGGATTATTTGTTCTACTCTTCAGTTCTCGGGCCGCTAGCGATGGGGCACGAGCCATATGATTTCGAGTTCCTTACATGGTCGATGCATACGGTTGTCGGAGTGCGGATACACGGACCTGAAAAATGACGCGTGATTTGATATGTTTTGTGGCTGAACTATACCCCATTGGTCGAATGCCCCAAACGTTCGCTCCATCACTTGTTCCTCACACAAAGTGATCAATGGCTTTATATTCGTCATATCGCGCCCGCATCGATCCTCCGCTTTCGGAATATTCCTTTACGCCTCCTCCTTCTCCGTCATACGTGTTTTCTTTCGGTAGAGCCATTCACGACTCGTCCGTCTTCAACCAGAACTCTTTTCGATTGGACGTTGTTGGAGACCACCTGTGTGGCGTCATTGAATCGATATACGGCCACAATCTCTTCGAAAAAAGAGTCTCAGATATCATCTAATTGACTGGACATACTTTCCTGTAAGTCGTACAGGTTACGCTCCCTGATTATTGCTCATGATTTTCTTAGAGCTTTGCATCCATTGGTCAAATTTGATATAAGCTTCTGATCCACCTAAGCTTTTCAACGCCGTTTGAATCGCCATGTCTTCAGGGTCAGGGCTTCCGCCTCTAGAGCACGCAGTTTTTGCTGTAAGCTCGCGCCTTATATCTTGTCTCGTAACAGAACAACTTCTGCGCGCCGTCTACATTCCAATCGACAATGATTCTCGAGTCTCGGGAACTCTCGTCGTGTTATCCAAGCATCTGGTTTCGGAGCAGCTAGTCCTTAACCGTACTCTGCGTTCGGATGATGTTTTCGTCGTTGTTCCCCTCCGTCATCCACCCGTCTTCTCTCCATCCAGCAATACGGCCCTCCACAAACATGGACGTCCCGTTGGTCTCGTGGACCCGCTCGATATGTTACCACAAATCTATGAACTGTCGGGAAATCAAGAAGCTTCATCTCACGATGTACCATAATACTTGTACCTCTCTCATAAATTTCACTCATGACATCTTTTCAGGATACGCTTCATGATGTAATTCTTTCCTGTTTTGCTCCACCCCCTTGGCAAATAGAACCTGGGACAACGCTCAAAAAAGCTGCTGATGCCGTGCAGCTGTGGCAGAAATTCGTCGAAGGGATTATTATACAGGATGGGCTCCGTGACGCCATCGGGAAGGAAATTCAAAGCTCCTTGGAATATCAACGTACGCACACTATAGATACGTTTACACAGTGCCCTGACAACTCTTTTAGTCTCATCTTATCTCAATCCGCCACGTTGCCCTAATCTAACCTCTGCACCTATTGAATGGGAACAAAGCCTTGTTGCCGGCCACCCTACTCATCCAGTTCGTGCATCAAACAACAAGCACATGGTCATATTTTTGAACAGACGTCGCTCTTGACAGATGCACCGCGCTAGGATGCTTCCTTCAGCCGTTCTTGACTATGACTGGTATCGGCCTCGGATCCGTTTTGTTTGCGTATCACGACAAAGAGTCAATCTCTCCGGTCCTTTCGAAACACACATCCAGAATTTGGCGAAGATCGCTGCTGATCGATGCAGGAGAAGCATCCCCGACGATCCCAATGTAATCGTTATGCCCGTGCATGAATTACAAATTCCCAACATCGTCGCCAAATTCCCTGATGTCGAAATTCTGCATGAGGATATAAATGTCCAAGCCTTTGCACAATCCAGTATTCGGTATGTAGGGTTATTGCTCCCCTTCATCCCCTACTAATATTCTAATAACATTACAGAACTGTCATAGTACCGGAGCTTCCTGAGATAGCACTCAAGTTAGCGGTTGGTGTCAAAATCTCATCTGCACTCAGGACAATATCGCACTTTACGGCTGATTTTGGACCTCGTTTCTCGAACGATATCATTCCCAAACTAACTTTCGACCCTCGTATACTTTCCATTGCACGAGAGCCCTCCAGCGCTGTGTATAATTCAGCTGACCCAGAGCTCGCGAAGCATTTTACAGCCATCCTCAGAGAAGAAATCCTGCCCGAAGATGGTCACGCGCTCATTGTGAGTGCGGCCCTCTTGGAAACGGACCACACTGGATTGCCCGGGGGAATCTCGGCCGTCGAAAGTGTCTTTGAACTTAACACCTACGAGAAACGTGCAAAATTCTTGGATCGGTCCGTCTCTAGTTTCCTTGGCGTCTTCATTTGCTGACGTTTCAATAGGTATATCCAGTTAGCGTGCCAGGCCCTTCTTCCTCCTCTTGTCAACAATGGTGTCGCGTTCGAGGCCCACGCCCAGAACGTCCTCGCTCGTTTCGACATATCCACAAGAGAACCTATGGGTTTTGTTATCCGGGATCTCGGGGGTCTTCGCATACACCCAGAGACTCTTCGCCGGTCAACCGGCGTTGACTTCCAGTTCCTTCCGGGGCATTGCGTCGCGACAGAAACACTACAAGAAATCTATCCCAAATTCTATCACACCTTTGTACACAACCATCTTCAGCGCATGATCCGAGTCCTTGGGATGCACAACGATGGACAAGGGTGGGAGATGTTGCGCAAGCACATGGCAGCCTCAATTCCAGAACATCACGAGCTTCGTAAAATTTGGTTGGATCCGGGCAGTCAGCTTTTACCGTCAAAGTGTTTGATGCGCATGAGAATGCGCGATTCTTACCGAGAGGTATGAACTGGTAATAACTGTTCGATCCTCTTCTGATGTATTTTGGCAGATGGTCTACAGCCCTGTTCCCAACATGATTCAATACAAGCCCAATTATTTTTAGGATATCACATATCTCCTTCTTTATATCTAAACTATCTCCTTCTCTATATCTAACTTCTATGTCTCCTATTGTGGGCGCAATACGTTCCTGTATCTAGAATATCAGATAAGATGATTGATAGATGTGTGATTACATATAGGGTTGATGAGATCTGATAAGATTTTATTCCTCTTGTATTGCGGGCGCGCGGCGGCTAATCATCGATAAGCAACTAGATCTGATAGTTGGCGACCCTTGTTAACCGCACTTCAACTAATATCATACGTGTCAGACTCGGGGGTTCTCGCGGTAAAGCGCGACTATGTCGACCCAGCAGGCTGAATTGGGTACCTTGATCATCGTCATTCTTAAGGCGAGAAATTTAAACGACAAACACTCTTTCTACAAGCAAGACGTATTTGCCCAGGTGACGTTCAACGGTGAGAGTTGGAAAACCATGCACTATAGCTCACTGAGTCAGATTCTGTTCATCAGGTATCACGAAACGGACAAAGGTTGCTGTCAAAGGAGGTCAACACCCTGAATGGGACGAGGAAGTTCGATTTCCCGTCTTTAAGCAGCCGAAAGATAAATATAGGAAGTTGGAAGTTGCATGCTTTGCCAAGGAGCACAAGTCCGATGATATACTGGGTAAAGGCGAAGTTGACATTGTTGACACTTTGAAGACGGGAGAGTTCGACGGTTAGTCCTCGTCTGTTATCAACTCTCGCATTATCTTACTTGTCATATTGAAGAATGGGTTCCGTTGAACGTCGACGGTATCGTTCGAGGCGACTTATATCTCGAAATGACGTTCTTTTCAAACGCTCCCGTATCGACAACCACTTCTTCTTTAGCACTCCCATCCAATCTGCAGAGGCATCCTTCAAAGCTCGCGCCGTTGGAAAGGCTTAACCGACCATCTCATGAATATGTGCCCCCAGGATCCGTGCAACAAGCACGACTCCCCCATTCACCAGGACCACAATCTGGCCATCAATCCCGACCACATCTTTCCATGTCACCACCACCAGGCCCCAATCCTGCAGTGCAGTCTGCCCTTCATAATCTGCTGAGTGATAGCCCTCGTACGGCACAAAGGCCGTCAAACAACGCGTACGATGAGAATCCTCATGGACACCATGCACAAGCATCATCTTCATCCTCAAGATCATCCTCCGCCTCCTCCATGAAACGTGCGGACTCGCCGCTCCCACCTTTGCCAGCGAATGAAGAACTGGGGTCATCAGCACCACTCTCATCTAACCTTCTACCAGGCAGAGGAAGGCCACATCCGCAGATGGCCCCATATCCTCATACCACAACCCAGCTTCCGTCAACGTTACGCGCTGGTCCAGGGAGAGTTGTTTCGCAACCTGCTCCCTCGTCACATATCCCACCCCATGTGCGACAGGCCTCTTTGGAGTCGGTGGGTTCCTCTCAAGCTCGTACTGACCATACACTTCCGGCTTCGCATGTCTATGTACCTGGGCCCACACTGCCTCATACGCTCCACGCAGGAAATGTCTCGCACGCCCCTGAACTGTCCTACTACCCTTCCCAACCAAAAACCGTGCCGCTTGCTCAGACCCTACACACATCGCAGCATTCTACTACTTCTATACATCTGGGATCGGAGAGTACACCGGAACCATTTCCATTTCCTATACCCATGCCATTCGCCCCCAGCCCTGGAAAAGTCGTTAGCCATGCTTATAATACCCCTCCACCGCAGACCAACTATACCCCTCCCCAACAAGTTGGTTATACCGGACCTCTACCCGCAGCGAGCTATAGCTCACCTCCACCTCAGTCAATTTATATCGCACCCCCGCGGCAAGCAAGTTATCCGATACCTCCGCCTCAGACAGCATATATCTCACCTCCGCTTCCATACCACCAGCCCTCACTATCCAATGACTTTCCTGACCCCTACCTTCAAGCTCGTTACCAAACACCTCTTCCACTTCCCTCTGGTTCTGAAAATCAGCCCCATGGTCGACAACCTCACCCTCCTTCTACTAACAATCCTGATCAAGCACGGATCGAGGCACTACGGCAAATCGAAGAAGAATCGAAGCATCGAAAGGATCAAGAGGAGAAAGATCTCGCACTTGCACTTGCGCTAGATCGAGAGCTCAACATTGGCTCTGAAAGTGAAACTACGCCTACGGCTGCTATTAGATCTAACGTGACTATGCCGGGAGGGTGGTAATGGAGTATTCGAGAATGAGCCTCAGGTCTCGACGTTATGCCACATGCATATGAAGATAAAAATATATAGCACTTGACTTCGATGCATAACAGATTGATCGGGTATAGTAGCGCTTATGAGATGGAGGTTATCCTCCTTTCCGCCATAGGTTGTGTGTCATTGTCCCAGCCTTCACGAATCCTCTCCTTGTTATACTCCCCTCTATGTACGCCCTTGGCTTGTCTTAGATCGTAGAAGAACGTGAGAAGGTAGAAAGTGAATCCAAAGGCAATAGTCCATTCCAAGACAGCTTGCACGATGTTAGTCTTTATGTGCATTTCATTTACTATTGAGGCCATACCTCCAGCATTAGGCTTTTTGAACAAAGTCACAGCAAAGGCAATCGCGAGTAAAATGAGAAGGCCGGCAATTATGGCTTTCATGATGTACGCGATTTTAAGTTTGTGGACGTCGCTGAAGTCTTTGCTTAGCCAACGGTACTGTATGGCGTATTAGGCAAGGATAAAGTTTGAACGGCATACTGTTTACCTCGATGATGGTGAAGATGGCACTGAGTGCCACACCAAGTATGAATACCAGAAGGAAAACTCGGTGAGCACTCGAATATCGTTTGGTATCAAAGACGGTGAGAAGAATAAGCCCTGCGCCGCCTATGAATGAACCAAGGATGGAAAGACAGGAGAATACGATCTCCCTTCTCCGCATGTTAGGCAGTAGTCTGACGTATTGAATATTGATGTTATGAAAATACTAAGTTCTTTTTAAGGTCACATACCTACCTGCATGCCTGAGAGCACGTTCTATGCAAAGGCTAAGGAAAAAACCGACACCTGTCACTGCACCACCAGCAACGAACAGAGGTTTTAGAATGTCGGCCCCCACATCGGATATATACGCGATTTTTCCGTCCTGTGATGGATATTTGGGGCGACCACTTGCAAGCCATGTAATAAGCATTGCCCATAATGTTCCTTGATGAATTAAATTCATGTTTTCTTGATGCAGGACGTGGTAGATAGACTTACCAAACCAGATGAATGAAGCAAAAAGAGGAATCCAGACATAAGTCCAGTGCTGGTAACGATGGGGCATGGAGCAATTGACTACAAGGATGTAGAATAGCTACCGTTAGGTTTGTAGATGGCACCGGTCTCAATGGTAAGCCGCAGAAGTGGTGTTACAGCGACGTCATACTTCTGGGACTCGGATGGCTTACATCATGCTTAACCTTATGTAACAAAACCTGAAGACAAGGTGAAGATATCTCGAATCGATTCAATATTTACCTTGCAGGAAGGAATGATACCGGTGGCACTGAGGTGTGGACGCTGAGAAGATGATGCATATGGGCGGATGCGTCCAACTTGGATAATGAATTAACAAGTCAACAGAAGTCAACAATTTTCTTTCTATAACGATACAGCGGTAAATGGTGGATCCCACTGGCTAGACACATCACCTACCGCTTCGGCCACTTTAGGGTATCTGGATGACTTTATAGATCCACTATGGTGTCGCAAGTCAATCTACGTCTGGGCTTTGCTCTCCTTAGGTAGCCCCTGATCAATGATTGCTTCGGATCCTAGGCCTGATGACTCCTTGGAGTGCTATCAGGAGCTGTAAACGTTGTAGTTGTTCAAGATCACACGAGGATCATACCAACGTTGAACATGAATGATGCATAGTCGCATCAAGCCAAAGTACCAGCCGTTGCAACGGTGTCAACTTCAAGTTCTGTCGTGTATTGACATCGCAGGTGGTCCAAGGCTCGCCAATACTGCTATATACACACTTTCGAGAATATTCGACGTCGTACTTGCGATATCGTGGACCCACTTTCTGACTCGCGGGATCATCCATGAACGAGGCGACTGGGCACAGTGGCAATCGTCTGAGGTGTATCTGACTCTTCAACGTCAAAGATGTCTTTCCTACGTCGCACTCCGTACCTATCTGCCATTCATTTGAGATGCGAAGCACGGAAGCTCTTCGAACGATGTTCAGGCACTCTTGCCCTTGCTGTATAAAACCATACAGTAACACTTGTGTTAAGCATTTCTTATTTCTCTATTTTCATTCCTCTCCCTGGGCAGGTGACGACCATGCCATTCACTCGTTTATTTTATGTTGCCCTGTTCGCCATTGCTGTCGTTGTTGCTAGTTAGTCATCACCCGGGCTGCCGTGGGTGTTTCCTCTGCTCATTTTTCTAGTCCCCAGCAACACTACCAGTTCGGATGCCACTGGTAGTTCCTACGCGCCTTATACCGATGCCGGGGACATTGCGGCTACCCGTCGTGTCAACCAGAAGGGTGGCCCCGCTCTCCGTGAACTTCGAAACCACCCGGTTGCCAGCACAGTAGTGACAGCCTTGGATGGGAGTCTCAGCACTGCCGCAGTCGTACCTTCCGTTCGTAGTGTCTGGTCACGGCACAGGGGCTCGCTCAACAAAAGGGCATCGCGTCACGGCAGTTTCTGGGCCAAACGGACCAACTCTGGTTACACTGAGGTCTTCAGTGGCACAGGAACAGCGGCTCAGGATAGGGATGGGGCCATCGAAGGCACAGCTTATCTCACCTACACTGTGGTATCTAATGCCACTTACAACGTTGACGACTGCCTGGCGGCCTGCGACCAGGTATCTGGATGTGGTAAGCCTACACTTGTTTCTACCAGTCGATCTCTGAAGAGAGCAACTAGTATTTGCCAACCTGTACTATGAATTCAACAACGAACTACTCGACTTTGTTTTCAGTGAACGGTCTAATTTGAAATGCGCGCTGTATTCTGACATCTACACTGCGGCGGAAAAGACTAACTTTGGCGGCCAGCAGTCCGAGCCCGCCCCCGCAGGCTTGACGTACATCCAGCAGAGCAGTGGCTGGGCTGCAAAGTCACTCGTGGATCCCGATTGTCCAGATGGCTACGAGCTTGTTTTCGGTCCCACTGGCGGCGCGAACAATGCCCCGGGAGTGAGCTCCAGGAGTATGATTTATAAACATTAGCTGACGAATAGTATTTAGTACATGGGCTTTACCTTCATTGACACATACGATGTCAACGCATGTGCCACCTTGTGCGACAACCGAGACCCCGATCCTCAGGGCGGAGACTGCAAGTACTTCAACATCTGGAGGGCACTCGTCGACGGCCTGCCCACTACTTACACGTGCAGCATGGTAGGGGTCCTATCCTTCTTCGCCACATCTTGCATTGACCACCGTGCTTCAGTATTATATCCCTGCGAACTCTTCCACCGCTGTTAACTACGGCCAAGGTGATCTCCAGGTCACCTGGTCGCGTGGATATCGCAAGAGGACGTTTTGAAGGATGATCCTCCCTATGCTTGGCCACCTCGAGTAACTTATAATCAGACGAACGGCTTTTAACCTACGCCACTTTATTAATGTATGAGATAACGATCATCCGTAACACCTCCGTTTTGCCCTCTTTACCATTTCCGGCTCCACATTCCTTCCTTTGGACTATGCCTTTATATTTTGGACAATTCTATGTTGCTTTCAGCTTACCTGCCTAAAGAGTAAATTCGTTGAGCATCTTATTCCGAGATGGCTAACTCTACTTTCCAAATCGTTGTGAGGGTGTTTAGTGTAAGAGGTGGGTATCGGATGTGTGCATGTCAGTTGATATGACCACTTGTGCACGTCCAAACGCTTACACCAGCGTACACCTCTGGCAGATTACGTGTGCACAACGGAGAAACATAAGAGGAAACGATACGGCGGAGGATAACAATACTGAATACAAGATTGATTGTGCTTCCCTCTACACCAACTACGCTGGCCGAAGGGCTGGAAATACAATCCGGAGGGAGAAATTCAAAAATAGAGGATGATCAAGAGGGAAAGGGAAGATATCAAGCATACACGCCTGTCTCCATCACAGGTAGTGGAAAGGGAGAAGGTGCGGAATAGACACCTGATGGAGAAACTCCAGCTGCTGCAAGTTTCTTAAAAATCTGGGAAGACAAGGGGATTGATCAGGTTTTCGCGATGGCGAGTAATGAAGGAAAACCACAAGGGGTCGATTGATGCAGAGCACTCACTTGTACAAACACATCAGACGTTTGCCCACCGCTTACCGCCCATTTTCCATCGATAATAGTCATCGGTACGCCAGTGATGCCTATGTTACGTGCTTTGTCACACATCGATTCCACCTCCTTTTCCAGCTCATCTGATTGAAGAAATGCTAAAGCCTGTAGAGACAATCTTGAGATCGACCGTCATCTCAGCGATAATGATCTAGGGTCTACCTCGCCCTTTGACATCATCCCGGCCTTTTCTGCGATTTCAGCGAGAACATGTGGATCTGCGATATCTTTACTATCCTCAAGGTTGGCTTTGAATATGCCGCAAAGGACTGGCAACTGCATATTCTGTCCCCCAATTTGACCAGCCTTGAGTGCCAAACGATGGGCACGGGTAGACTGACTCATGACGCCGCGGAAGGAGCTGTGGAAGATACATCCATGCACGTGAGTTGTTGCTTCAAACCAATCACGATTCTTACATTGGTATATTCTTCTCTGTCGCCCATTTAGAAATAGCACTCTCAAAAGTCTGGAATTTGTCCCTGCCAAATCGATTCTTGTAGAAAGTCTCTTTGTCAACTTTGTTGGCAGGATCTGCGCCGTCTGGAAGAAGGGCCGTGTTGATCAACCGAAAAGGCATATGCTCGAGCTCAAACGATAATGGCAGGTGCAAGGTGTCCTTGCAGTAAGAGACCGCGCTTAACAATTCATGCTGGCCGATGCAACAATTGGGGCAAGTCTAGATATGCGAAGTCAGACAATCCGGAAGAAGAGAGTATGGCAGACGGACAAAGTCATTGACTATAGTCAATTTGACCACTCGGTCTTGCATTGTTAGATCCCTATGTAACCAGTAAAAGCTTAAGCTGAAGGGACAGCGAGGTCGCTTGAGAAATTGTAAGTGGCAGGATGCGCAGAGATGGCAGAGGGAAGAGCGTTAGATACAAGAGCAGTGTATGATAATCATAGAAACGGGGGCTGACTGAGCTTACTGTACGCGGAACTGTCTTCATGGTCAGTAATTCAGACGTGTGACAATTTAGTCACATAATCTGCCCGAACCCGCTCCGAACGGCTATGTAGTACTTACCCTGACATGCACTGGACTCTTGCGCAATAAGACTTGAGGCCCAAGGCCTTGGTTGCCAGAGAACTACCATGAGCCCTCATACCAAGTATCCAATGGTCCCAAACTACCATCTTTACTGCGTTCTTTGCTGGGGCCGGGTCACGCATCGGTCATCGGTTGACTAACCTCCCGTAAAATTTACTTCGCATCGATATTTCAAAGGAGAAATTGGCAATTCAGGTTTAGTATTCTCTAATTAAGAAAAGCTCGGGCTGTGACAGCTTCCTTCCTTCCTCGGGGTAACATAGGACGTAACCCCGAAAAGCTTACAAAACACATTAGTTGCAGACAAGTAGCAGGACACGAACTTGATATTATAATCGATCGTCATAAAAAGTGGCCGATATCGTGGATTGGTAGTCAGGCTGAGAACGACCGACGAATGCGTAGAGCTCACGAGTCTTACAATCAAGACTCGTGACGGAATTAAGGTTACTTTGCTGCACCTCTATAATTTTATCGTACTTCTCGTATTGCTTAAAATCTAGATGAGCAACTGATTGAGCCAGTTCAGGCAGCCTGATGCGTTTCAACCTCTGAGTAATCACCGCAACATTGGGAAATTATCCGGATACCGTTGTCTGAGGACTAGAATATAGGAACAGATCTTTAAGTCAGGTGGAAAGATCGAGATTCTGCGAATCTCGCTTTGTCGAGTCGAGGGGTATGACACGTATAGATCACGTATACATTGTAACGGTACTGGAGGGATAGCATGAGAAGAATTTCGACAAAAAATATGGGACAGTATAGCGTTCCTTGTGAAACACAAGATCAATACCACGCATCATCGGGGTCTTCATAGCCCAAGTCAGCAGGCCAAGGTACAAAATCATCCGAGTTTTCAGCAGGTTGCATCTCACGAAGAGTGTCCAATAAATTCTTCAACTTTAAAACACCCCGACTACGCCTATCTAGATACAGGCGCCGAAGGGGTGAACCATGGTTCAGACGGGATAGGCAGGCTGACGTCAATGCTCCAACATCTGCGGGAGGCAACCGTTTGAGGGATAGTATCTGAAGCTCAGGCCATGGAATGCTAGCTGTGCACTCTTCGGGTGTCATAACACGATAGATTTGTTGGGTAGAATCATCAATCTCAAGCGTAACAACCCGCGGGAAAGCCCTGACCAGGTTCTGCAATGCAACTGCAGAAAAGCTGCATGAATCGAGGGTAAGGGTGTGCAAAGACGGGATGACGGTGGAATCGAAGGTCTCAACACCCTGGAGTAGCAATGATTCAAGTTGAGGAAGGGAAACAAGAGACAGCAAACGATGACAGGGAGTTGAGTTTCCGCGTATGCGAAGTGATCTCAATTGGAGTAATGGTATAGACTCGGGTGTGTGGAGTGGATTGCGAGGAAGGTGGACACTTAGCCCAGTCAACGACAAATGAACAAGGCACGGTAACGCAGCGAGTAACGAGTGGAACTGTGCCAGGCTCATCTGATTCTGGGGCCAGGCGTCGACGTGGAGAGTCCGAGTGGTGCCCAGCGGCGGAGATAAATTCCCCACAACCTTCCCAGCAATACGAACGAAGGTTAATGACGGAGAACCTTGAGTGAGGATCGGAGGACATGTATCAGGATACTCCGTCCTGGGAGTGTTGGAGTTGTCTTCTGAATTGCCTATACGTAGCGACAAATGCACTAGGTTTGGGGCTGCAAGTGCACAAAATGGAGCGTAAAAATCATCAGGTGAGCCGCGCTCCATAGAAATTGAGACGCGATGCCACCTGTGAGCGTGGGGGGTCAGGTATCGAAGGAGCTCTGGTATATTGTTGTTGATCGCGAGGTGTAATGAAATGTCGAGGAAACACTGTTTCGATCGTATCAACTGCGTTGACAGTCGTTGAAGTGCATGAGCTTGCGTTTGATTTGTGATATGGAGATTGATAATGTTCCAAAGTAAGGGGCTCCCCAAAGCGACATTTCGCCAGTGCGTTGAGACGTGTGAAACGACGACTTCGAACGGCCTGCCAACTGTACGGGTGACCATCACTTTAGTTCCATGACATAGCTGAAAGATGTCCGATAGAATCTCTCTCGGCAACGTGGCTATTGGACGAGCTTGGTTCACGAGTTTCCCATGTCGCGCCTTCGCATTCAATAGTTCTCGTTCAACCTGATGGACCTTGTGAAGAAGTTCACTTCTCCTGCTTTCCAGGCTTAAAATGCATTTTGCGGTTTCTTCAAGAAGATCCTGGTTGGACATTTCAGTGTACTAGATCTGATATGAGTGACATATTGGGAAACAATTAAAAGGTTTCACTGGCCTGCGTTGTGTAACCGTACAAATAGTTTGGCTGTCAAGGAGCTGGCAGAGTATACATATATTAGGTAAGCCGTTAACGACGATCATTCCGGCAAATAAAAGTTGCGATGATCAATGACGTCGACAATAATGATGCCTGCCTCAGAAATCTTGGAATAGACTTGGAACAGACGCTCGAAGAATAAAGATGAATTTTCGCATGTTGTATAAGCTAAATTAGCTTTAGTGCAGGTGTCGGTAGTGCTGACAAATTGGGCATATATACATTGTACAGTGCGCTGGTGTGTCCATGAACGAAGCTCAAAATTAGTTTAATGAATGTTAACTACTACTTAATGATTTCTTCGGAGCTGAATGCGCTTGAAAAGTCCTACGAAGTATGTTTAATATTGTAAAGTGCCACAAGCCACTACTAGTAGAAATTCGACCAGGAAATGACTTTTTCTCGTGAAGGAGTCGGCGCGTTCAATTGCACCGTTATTCCTAAACTGGTACTCCTAAAAGGACGTTCCAATCTAAGTCCAGGAGAATCTTCGATAAAACACCAGGCTGGAACGACGCCAAGTTCGATTGATTTATCTCCAACCGTGTTCGGTCTGAGCAGGGATTTAGCGTTCTCAACGAGTGAGGTACTTTCCCGTCCAATAAGGCACCATCCATCATTAAATGTCTGCACGAGCGTCAGAAGCTCGTCAGCACGGACAAAAAGCTCGTCGGGGAGGAGAGGGTCAAACGATTGCCGCACTTTGCACGGGATACCACCTGCAGAGTTATTGTCGACTGGAGAGCTAGTCGAATAAACGGAGAATCGTTTTGGGTCTGAGTTAGTGAAGGATGGAACTGTTAAGTGGGAATGGCTTTGCGGATGTATAGATGAAGCGCTAAATGGATATAGTTCTGGAAATTTCCCGTTATCATCGGTGGGATAAGGTCTCGGGGGAGGTCGTAAGGCTCTTTCAGGGAGAGCAACGGTTGTATCAAGATGTTGTCGTAGAAACTTCTTGCTTTGTGGTTGAGCGCTGATAAAGGAATCTCGTTCGCCCATTATTTTGCCTCTGTGTGCTTTATTACTCACATTGGAATTTTTATCGGTTTCGACGACGCGCTTTCCCTAGACACACCCCGAACGGATAAAGCCGCATGGCGCCTGTTTTCCCTCTTTGTCCTCGCGCGCTTCCGTGAGAGAGTGATGAGCAACCAGATCGCGGTACCCAATAGTAGAGAACCAGAAACACAGAAGCCTGCGGTATAGACAGGATCAAACGAATTTGAGCTAGGCTCAGCCCGACGATAGGCTGCAGCCATATAAAAGCAGAAATGAGGGTGTCCAGTTTATGGAGTCCAAAGATGAAGGGCACGCAAACAAAAAATAAAGCGCTATGCTCAGATATGGCCAAAACAAAAGGGTGAGACTCGTCGGCAGATATTAAAGGGCGAAACAGAAAGAGGAGCCAGTGCGCAAACGTGGCATATGATTCGATAAAGAGAAGATACCCCTCGGCGGTGCATATCTCGGTTGCCACAATGACAGATGATCCTAAATAAAGTATTAGGCGATTCATGACCCGCCTCGGAAGTTATCCTGAACGGGCGCAAAGTACTCACCCGTAATAGAAGTACCCAATCCGCAGCAGCGAAGGCCAGCGACCTCTGAGTTGTTGCTCCTGATTAGATTATTATTTCATGCAGGCCATCAGACGGGTTCATTCCTCTGCAGTGATTAGAATAGCGTGTGAAGGCTGACGGTCTTACTTATATAGGGCTTGATCTGGGCTTGATATCATGCATCGCGGCTACAGAGAACATCCACGCGCATACGCAAGAGGGGCTGTCAAAAAGTAGAAAGACCTCTCAGGGGCTCGGGGGTTTTCAGATGCTTCCATTGAGATGTATCTCTCCTGTTGAATTGGGCCATATTACCTCCAATCAGGAAGATGTAAGAATGGGCAAGATTCTGTCGAGACAGAGTCAAAGCAGGGTAACAAAGAATGAAGCTGGTTCACAGGTAACCGGGGCACTAGTACTCTACTAGATGGACTACCCATTGGCAGGGGAGGTTTTCGTAGAGTTGAACCGCAACGGAAGTCGCCACAGCCGGCGACAATTAGCCTTCGGATTTCCATACATATATAGCCTGCAACGTCGCCACTATCAACCGAATAACCTGAACAGTGTTTAGCCGTGCATACATGAGCTCAGAAGAAAATAATCGGATACTCTGTCTGAAAAGACCATAACGGACCCATGCAGCGCGAAGCCTCGTTACGGGGAATATTTATTTTCTCTTTGAAGAAATTTGCTTGCCATTGATACTTGGGCTGAACCGAAGCCTAATGGTAATTGTTGGGTCAGAGTTTGCGAGACATTTTGGAAGATTTTATAGCAATATGAGAAGACTCGGAGTGCCGCCAAATCACTTCATGCTTTGAAGTGTGGTTACATGTACAGACTTGCAAAAGTGAGGGAGAGAGCATATCTGTAGTCGCAGAGAATGCCTTACATCTTAGAAGGAATGTAACCCAACATGTGAAGTTAGGAAGATCGAAGAAGTGAAGGAGCAAACAACAATAAACGTATGGTTTAAAGTGGGTATGGCAGCGGGAACTTTGAATCTAATGAACATAGAGATTGAATGGAGGGTAATGCAAAAGAGCGCGCGCTGACAAGAGCAGGCAAATCGATGATCTGTGCATACGGCCACAGGCGATGAATTAAACGTAGAAGATGGCAGGGTGGGTGATTAAGCAGTCCGGAAGTGCTGAATTGGTATCACAAGCTAGAAATTCGACCAGGAGATGATGTTGTCGCGAGAAATGGTATCAGATGCGTTTAATTGAACTGTAATACCGAGACTGGTGTTCCTGATGGGTCTTTCGGTGTGGAGACTGGGAGCACACTTGATAAAACACCAGGCAGGAATGACGCCAAGTTCAATTGCATCACTCACGACCGTGTTCGGTATGAACAAGGATTTCGCGTTCTCAACAAACGAGGTATTTTCGCGTCCAACAAGGCACCACCCATCATCAAAGGATTGCACGAGCGTGAGGTGCTCATCAGCACGGATAAGAAGCTCGTCAGGAAGCACGGGTTCGAAAATCTGCCGCACTTTCCGCGCAGTACCAGTTGTGGGAGTGCTGTCAACAGAGGAGGCGTGTGAATGGACAGAGAAGCGGGAATGGGTAGAGATGCTGAATAACGATTCACGGGGGCCTGCCGAGCATCGGGAGGGATGGTTTGCTGAGAGCGCGAAGGAAAATGGTTTTGTAAAAGTCCCCGATCGACGGTGGTAATCAATCACGTCCTCCGAGTCGGAAGTGTGGGCTCTCGGTGGCTGTAACACGATATCTTGTAATTTTTTTTCCCTTTGAATTGGTCCTCCTCAATAACGGCGCTCCATCCTTTTAACTATTCAATCACTCACATTACTGGGAGGTCGTCAGGCCGAGGCGGGCATTCCTTTGAAATGCCTTTGATAGACAAGAAGGCCGCATTGCGCATGCTCTCCCTTCTTGCTCTAGCGCGTTTGCGCGAGAGTGAAATGAACAACCAGATTGCCAAACCTAGTAATATGGATCCAGCAACGCAGAAACCTGCGATATAAACCGGGTCCATTGGGCCCGAGACAGACGATTGAGCTCGACCTTGAACCGTCCTGAAGTTTAGAAATTGTAAAACTTTGTGAGCTGTGTTGTGTATGTCGTCCACAAGCCTGGCAACCTGTGCGTGGCGACCAGTGGTCAATGGTAAAGGAGCGGAGAGGAAGAAAACACTACCACTTGGCTACCACTGCCAGCTGCATTAGGTATGCATAATCGTCACGGATGGTCGGAAAAGGATGACTTGGCGACGCATGATCGATGATCGCGGTCGCCACAGCGATTTACGCAAATGAATAGGCACATATATATGGCGGCCTTGCCTTCTCGGACAACACTGCACACTTATCTTGAAGGTTGATTGTTTTAAGCACTGAAACCAGGCTGTTATTCAAGGAATAACCGGTAACCTCCTGATAGCCTTTATAATTAGGTGGTTGCGCCTCACAATTATCATTACGTATAGAACACTCAGAAACACTTTGAGTGCAACGTTTCTGGCAGCTTCAGGAAGTTCTTCAGGTTTCTGGCGTCATGCAGCGTTTGCGCAACCGCGATTCGGATTTTTCAGAGCGTAGGGTTCACTATCGAGATCGAAATATGTAAGTATGAACTCTTCAGAGGTCAAAAAAGGTTCGCCTTTAGATTTTATTGTAACAAATGCACCTGATCGTCCCACCTAACCCCTCTAATTAGAGAGGTAATTAGGGAGGTAACTACACCTCTGAGTAGAGTCGAATATCTATATGCCTATGCTATGGATAGTTTATGGATAATTCTAAGGACTTTAACGTAGAGGACGTTTACCGGCTATATAACGGGATTTCTCTATTCTGCGTAGCCGATAAGTGGACCATGAATCATGAATGTTCGGACGTCAAGACGTAACCTGTCAGCCCAGACGTAGGCGTATGTGAGAAAGTAGAACTGGTTGCAAATGGGGAACTCACGCGGTATGGGTGGTATGTAGCCCGTTTTTCATATTTTTTTTTTAAAATCTCTCTTCCGGTGAGGTCATCTACATCAGCTTGCCAGAATATTACTTGGTCGCCATTACAAACGGAGGAAGCTGAGAACTCTGAGAACCAACTGAGAACCCACAAGTACACATCAACCGAGCACAAACGAAAGTGTGGAGTTGATTTTGGAGTTGATGCATGATGGGTTTGATGATGAAACGTGATCCTGACGGTTACAGACGGAGACGACGGTTTGATCAGTCACACGTTACAAGCTTCTCAACGACCGACTTGACCACCGTGAACAAGGTGCACTCAGCTTCGACTTGCCTCCAGCGTTCTCTTTCCTCTTCTTGGATGTTGGCCTGAGGCTTATTTATCGTTCGTACGTCAATTTGAATAAGCCAATTGCTTGAAACACTGATCATATTTGATTCAAGGAGCTGATCCTCCGTTTTTTTGTCCTCAGCTTGAGGCAGTACGCTCTTTTATCTGCCATCACTCGTTCTCTCACTACTACTCCATCCCCTTTATTCTATACAATGGCCGTTCATGTCGCCCCTCGACACTTTGCAAAGCGACAGGACCCAGTTGCCGCCGCATCTAACGTTGCAGGCATCGAAAACAGTGCAGTCACAGCATCCACCGTTTCCCCCTCACAAACAGCACTAGTTTTCGACACTGCAGTGTCATCTGGCTCTAGCCAGTCGGCACCTAACCTCGCGATATCTACTACACCTGTCACCACTATAACTCCATCATCAACAGCAGCGCCTACCTCATCAACATCTTCTCCGTCAGCGACCGCAGACACCAGTAGCCCTATTTCAATGAGTACCGTAGTTGGCGCTTGCGTCGGTGCTCTCATCGGTGCCATTGCGTTGATTATTCTCGGCCTATGGTTCTATCGACGCTATTCGAGGTCACTTAAGGAGCATGCTCGCTCTAGGAGAGCACTCGGAGCTGCACGCAATGTTACTGGAGAACAAGGCCGCCGTCGTTCTCACCTTGAACCGTGGAATAAACTCGAAGAGGGTGATGATAAATGGGAGGGGATGTACCAGACAAAAGAAGTTGACACCGTCGCACCTATGGAAAAGCTTACTATGTTCAAGAAAAGCAGCCCTAGTGTTCGGACAGCGTATACTCACAAGTCGGATGAACCTGTCACATTCGATGCCCATCCTTTCGCACAGTATCATCCTAACCTTGCCGAAGAGCTTGCCTCCACCGAGAAGCTAAACGATCTCCCTATCGCGAGGCAGTTCCTTGGCCGTGTTGATACGGGCCCTGCCCTTTCATGGGACGGCGAAACCGTTCGTGATGTTAGTGTACACTCTGGCCGCGGTGCTGCGATGTCCCCTACACCAAATATGGCTATCCCGACACCTGCTGCGACTACATCGCAACTTCATCGCTGGGAATCAGCGGAGGTCATACACTACGAAGACTCTGATCATTCTGCTGATGTCCAGAGCCCCTTTGCAGGTGAACAAAGGAAGAGCATCAGTAACCCTTTCTTCAGTGCTCACGGTTCTGACTCCCACCCCCGTCCTCGCTCTCGCTCAAACTCAACTCATTCACGATCGGACACGAACCATTCGCGATCCAACTCAACAGCAACATTAAAGCGAGGACCTCCCACTCCCAAGCTAGATAAGGGTAAAGGGCGCGCCACCGAGTCTGATGATGATCCCTTTGCCGATGGCAACCTCCCCTCTTTCCCTCGTCCTTTCGTCACACATAACACATCGGGCTCTTTATCTTCCATCTCGAGTAACGATCGTGCATTACAATCTCTGATCGCCGCTCTGGATGTATCAGCAGAAGAGGCCCAAGAACGCCTCCGTGTTGCGTCGATGCAGCCGTCCTTCATATCGGCAACCTCTGCGTATACCAGCGGTGGCGAGGAGGAAGATGTTACAGGGTCTTTCCCCCTCCCGCCTTCAATAGACGGAGGTCATCAATACCGTTGAGCCTTTATGCCTACAGGTTTCACCCCTTTTTTTGGCCTACTCACGTATAATCTCGTCTACCTTACGCCTTCGCTTAGCCGCGGCCATCCATCGAATGCCAACTTTTCACATTATCTCCTCTATCCCCCGCCCCCTCCGGACCCAGCAGAGCCTTCTTCCGATCATTCCCATGCGTCAAATATACTTTTGTACCAATAGGGCCATTTTTCTAGCCCAATCTCACCATGATTCATTTTTGATTATTTATTTTCTTATTGGCTACCATGGCTTGGACAATTAGCCAGCCTCTGGTCTGCTTTTGCTTAGATTGCACCGCCCCTCCATTACCTTGTCTTTCTCCCCGCTTCTGGACGAGGCCCAGACGCTAGCGCCTGCATCATTTGCATCCACCTACTTTTTTTTATCTGAACACCGCGGCGTGTCTCTTGATTTGTTATTTCTACGCGTCTTTGCCCAATGTAATGAATACATCTACGTGTTCGACTGAGGTTTTTTTGTCTACATATTTATGTCTTGTCTGCATTCTGATGGTCGGGGACTTCGATGCTATTGACGACTGGTGCAAGAGACCAAGCGAGTATGGACATAGTTCTAATGCTGTCAACCGTATCTCTAAACAGGCGCTTTGCAAAACCTGCCTGCTGGAAACTAGAATACCCACAGGAGTTAAGGCACGGTAATGCACTTGGGCCGCAAAGAGATTTACTGATCTCGGTTTTGGATATCAGTTTTCCCCATCCAAGATCTTTCTGCCAGGCTATGTAACTGTATGTATCTCCGCAGCCGAAAAATAGAAGATATTGACTCAAATCAGTACTATTTACTCATCTCATATAAGCGGAGGGAAGTAACTAAAATCGAAATGGACTATAAGGTGGTTCCAATACTAGTCTTGGCTTATAAATTGTTATAGTATACACATATGCGATGGTAAACTCTGCACAAGAAAACCCGAGCTTGAGTATCTTTGTAAATAAGGAAATAATTATTAACATTTGCCATTATAATAGTCATTCTGCGATTCCTGTAGTGATACCACGGGAACCAAGCAAGGGTGGAATCGTGACATGATAGGCTACTACTGCTTCAATGCTTGAGTCAATTTCAACGCCACAACAGATCCAGGGCGTCGATTCAAGTGAGGAGAATCAGTTTAATCGATGCGATAATGTGGAACCACCAACCACAACCACAATAGCGATAGCGTGCACAGCGCAACAATCGTTATAGGCATGGCTTTTACGAAACATCTTGAACGCCAAGTTATACAGCGAAAATATTGATACATCAATAGAAGAAGAAAAGAGATGAGTTATCCCTGATGGATGTGACACTCTCGAGGTTAGTAACAGGCCCGAAGTGTGGCAGAATAGGCCCTCTCTTGTCCAATGAGGTGGTGATCCGTCGCGAGAAATCTCAGGAATCAGAAATTCCTATTGGAAGAAATGAAGAGCAGCCATGTCGTAAGATGTCAGTCAAACGTCGTAGCAAGCGAGTCGAGAATATTCTTTCCATCTCATCAAAACCCAGGCTCCAGGTGCAATTTTCAGTGATGCGCGCGCGCCGATAGGTTATCACAGGCACGAATCGACATATGAAATGGAAGGGCTCAAGTTCGGGGAAAGCCATGCAACCTATCAAGTATTCTGGATATAAGAGCAACATTGACATGGATCGAGTGTCGAATAATAAGCATGCTGAGAGACCGATAGCTTGTGATGGTCCGTAGCTATAGGAAACGCTGCAATTGAACTGAATTGGGGACGGGTTGTACATGTATTGATCGCGGAGCTCCGAAAGATTTTAAGAAAAACAAGTTACAAAAGCAACTTCGAAATGTGCGACTCCACGTGGTACGTCGTGAGCCCTGGGGCCTGAGGCCTGAGGCCTGAAGATTATTGTCCGAGGTATTTCCCCGCTCCCTCTGGGTCAAGTTAAGGAATCGGCCTGAGGCTAGGAGAGTGCCCTATATCGCTTCGAGGTTCAAGTACTCAGTACTCAGTCCTCGGTACTCAGTCATGCTAGTAGAGTATGGGATGGGTCGAAGTTTTACCGCCGAGATATCTGTCTATCATTCATTCTGACGTCGGTAGAGATAATTATAACATCTCTAAAAATCACTCACCGAATATATTTATTGAAGACCATATGTCAAAGGTGTTTTCAAAATATT